>JAYRBW010038116.1:0-11808 GCA_036023295.1 Invenusta paracnida | reverse complement strand
TCCTAAACTTTTTGTATGTTATTGTCTAGACCCTTCCTAACATAAATCAACCATAAAACGTTTATTTGCAATTTTTTGGGGGTTATGTGGTGTATTGACCTGCCTAGGGGGTTATACGCATTACGTGATTATTGTATGCTTAATAGGCTTAAATTACGAGAACAATAAATTTGGTTATACATACTTTATACATTCTTCTTTAGGAAAGATACATAAAAATGACCGATAATAGTATAGTCCTCTGTTGACCAGCTCAGTTAAAAAATACTTATGTTGAAAAATAGTAAAATTTGTCCAGTTTGTCTTTTCGCGATGTCCCCTAGAAAATGTCGTTATTGGCAAATTCTACTCTGAACATTTAAACGTCAGCAAATGCTGATATAGGCTATATTAACCCAAGCCCAGCCCAGCCCTAAATCTTGATACCCATTTAATCCGCCTTTAAAAAATGAGAGAAAAGTAAGCCAAAATACGAAACAGTAATCATGTGTGTAAATTCATGGAAAACAGGGAAATGTGAACAAACAACAAACAAGCGTAACGAAGGAACGTTCTGCGAGCGAGACTGGTCCTATCTACAGGCCTTTCATCTCAAGGAAGGCCTTCTGGTTGGGCTCTCTCCCCAGGAACTCCACCAGCATGTCCTTGGCGTCCTTGGAGCCCCCGGGAACGAGAATGCAACGACGATAGTCCAGCCCGGTGGTTTGATTGAGAACACCCTCCTTCTTGAAGCGTGTCACAAACATGTCAGCGCTAAAGACCTCGCTCCACTGTAACACAAGAAAGAGAGAGCAGACCCTGTAGAGCAGCCACAGCAAGGCACCCTGTAGAGCACAGTGGACTCACCAGATAGCCGTAGTACTGAGCGTCGTAGCCACCGGCAAGATGGTTAAAGGAGGCGGGCATGTTGGTGTTGGGAGTGGCCAAGATGCCTAGGTACTTGTGGAAGACCTCGGCGTAGACCTTGGCTGTGTCAGACTGCAACGAAGGGCGACAGAGAATACGTCATGCAGTTTAAAAATAACTATAATTAAATATATGCAATGCAGAATAACTCGATACACGTTTAAGCTTACGATTGGTTTGATACACAAGGAAAAGAAGGTATCTATTGATTTGTTTGCCAATTTCATTATACAGCAGCTATTATTAGTAGACATTCGAATATTATACTAACATAGAGCTGTTCTTGTAAAATTACGTGCAAATATACAGTTCATTTTATAAGAGAAATACCATTGTTACCTAAAAAGAATATTGGAGTTCATATCGGCCCAAAACGTTATTATAAAGGTAAACAATATATTAATATTATGTATGTAAATTTAAAATGTATTTATGTTTGCCAAAAATGGTAATTAACCATACGAAAAAAATGTTTCATAATTTTTCCTAAACCTAACGCCCATATTTTAACGTGTACATATTATCAAACTGTGCAGAAATTCTTTATGTTTATTAAATAGTTTAAGACTTGGAATAGTACATCATTTCAATCCAAATTATTCTAAAATTATCTTCTAGACAACATGACGTCAGAAACATAATTCTCGCACATAACGCTGATATAAGTGACACTAATATCTACTATCTACCTGGCAGGATACATTTTGTAACCGTATAAAATTTAAAAATGTATTCAACTGTGAGTGGTATGGGAGGTAAAAGAATCAAATATTGGTAGAGTATAAGATAAAAAAAATCATTTTAAACGTATCTAATCACCTATTGTCGTATGTAACGCAGCTATTCCACCGATATAATATGCTTTGAATAGACAGTAATTTTCGTTACAAATGTGTAGTGGTAATAATAATAGAGATAATAACAGAAAGGGGACATTTCTTCTTTCAAGGAAGCGATTTGGAACGGATAAAGCATGAGATATCTAACCAACACCACGTTATTATCTTTCAATAAAGTCTGAATTGACATTACATACAGTGTTTTTTTTTTCACGCACGTAACGGTAAAATTTGCGAGTAACTTTTGGTATGTTATGTATTATGAAGCACCTACATATTGCTATTTTGTTTATATTTTTACATGGTTTGCTTACTTTTTTAAGTTTGTATTGGGTATATTAGGTGCATACCTATAGGATGAGTTGATAAATACACCTTAACTATATAAACAGTAAATAATCAGTAGGTAACCTGCATACATATATTATACTATATATTATACTTAAATGATTTGTTGGTATTAGCTTAGGATGTTGTAATTATCTAAACTGAGACGTTATTCTTATATTACTAAGATTGTATTATACTCGCTTGTTTTAATAAATACATTTATTCACGCTTTTTCAATACTATTTGGGCTCTGCATTTGGGTACAAATTAAGTTATTTAAATCTATAAAATTGTAACCATCAAATAATATAGTATTTCATATTTTATAAAATAGTGTGATCCCCCCAAATCACAGGTATTATATTGAACAAAAGAAACTATAATGTTAGTACTTAATTATTATACTCTAGCAAATACATATATCAAAATAAGCAATAAAATATGTTTTTAATTAACGTCTATTCGTATATATGATACTTAAATGACCAGAATATGTGTGGTCAAGAGGGTGTGGACATAAAATTTTTGTTATTTAAGTATCCTTCGGTTCGATTATCGTTATATTATAGAAAATTATGCATTGATGTGTAGACTATAAGAAAATCCATTTTTGGTGTCATGTTTGAAGACTTGGCCTAAAGTGAAGTGTAAAAGCGTCATCCAAACAGAATTTGTGAGCCTATTTATACTAGATATGAAACTTACCAATACTTGTGAATAGAGATCACATTAATCATAAACTTTGAAAACGTAAGATGAGCAGGAATTAAATAAATTAGGATTAAAAGTAGTGTTAGAAAATGTTATGCCGAGTGATTCTAATTTGCCTTATTCAAAATAGAGAAATCATTAATTAGTGTACATACAATTACATAACAAGCTGCGAGAAACTATAGCAGAATAATGAAGAGACCTGTGTTCTTTTAATGCCATTATATAAGTTCAGTTTAGCTTTACTTATATTCAGAAGAATTAAATCCACAGATTACACTAGAACGAAGGGCTACAGCAGGAATCCCATCTTGAAGAGAACAATAAGCACTAATTTCTTGCAGGTCTTATAAGTCAAACCTCAGTCCTAATTTATGTAATTCCTGCTCCTCTTACGTTTTCAAACGGTATAAAGCACTCGTCTAAAAGTGTGTAATCGGCAGAAAGCTGGCATCGACGAACAGCCAATCAAAAGACATCATTGAAAGAGTCCAGCTCACCTTGGCCATGGAATGAATGGTCTGATCGAAGGTGGACAGCACCACCTGTCGCGTGTTGAAGGTGCCAGCATTGGCCGTGCGGGACTTGAGGAGACTGTCGAGGAGGGGCGCCGGGATGGCCGCGTCATCGACGTAGTGACCGGACATCTTGGCGAGTGACTCGGCCTCCCAGCACCAGTTCTCGAGCATCTGGGAGGGACACTCGACAAAGTCCCGCTCGACGCGAGTCCCGGCAAAGAGGGAGTACTCCGACTGGGCGCAGAGCTGGTGCATGAGGTGGCCGAACTCGTGGAAGTAGGTCTCCACCTCGTCGTGCTGGAAGAGGGCTGGCTTCCCGGTGGCCTCGCTGGGACGAGTGAAGTTGGCGACCATCGCGGCGACCGCTACCTGTCGGCCGTCCTTGTCGGTGGTGGCGCAGGAGGGCTGCAGGGAGAAGACGGCAGCGTGGCCGTACTTGCCTTCGCGAGGATGCAGGTCAAGATAGAAGTAGCCCAGGACTTGGGAACTCTTGCTGTCTGTCACTTTGTACTGTTAATTGGAGAGAGAGAGAAGAGAAGGAGAGAGGATAGTAGAGTAGAGAGTGGAGAGGAGAGAGAAGGAGAGAGAGGAGAGGAGAGAGAAGGAGAGAGAAGAGAAGGAGAGAGAAGAGAAAGAGAGTGAAGAGTAGGAGGAGAGAGAAGAGAAGGAGAGAGAAGAGGAGAGAGGAGAGAGAAGAGAAGGAGAGAGGAGAGAAAAGAAGGAGAGAGGAGGAGAGAGGATAGAGAAGAAAGGAGAGAGAAGAGAAGGAGAGAAGAGAAGGAGAGAGAAGGAGAGAAGAGAAGGAGAGAGAAGAGAAGGAGAGAAGAGAAGGAGAGTAGATAGAGAGTAGGAGATGAGAGAGTAGAGGATATATAGCTGAAAGAGGAGTTAGACACCGGGAAGAGGAATTACGGTCCGCTAAAAAGAGGAGTTAGGAACCGACCCTAAAAATCGTAGTTAATGATTTCGCAATACTGTTTTTATTAAAATAAGATTTATTACTATAAATAATGCATAATTAACAAAAAATGTTTGAAATTAAACGATTTATTTTCAAGAAAATTTAAAGTGCCAAAAATAACCATTTTGCAAAATTTTATTTCATTTATTTTGTTTTTTAAATTGTTTAAACAAATATTTGTATATCATATCATAAAAAATTGATAATAATTCCGAAAACTCCAATGTTTTACTGGATAATTTTAAACTTTATGTTTAATTATAAATGTATTAATGCTTAATGTTTCGTCAAGCATTTCAGTTTATTCGAATTTGTATTTTGAAAATTCTATATCTAAGAAGAATTAGGGACCGCTCTGTAATTCCTCATTTAGGAGACGAATTACGGACCGGGTTAATATTCATTTGATTACTATAATTTTAATCACACAAAGTGGAATTTAATGAATACATATTACAAAAAACTTAATTTCCTGTCGACTAATATATGTTACGTTAATGTTGGTTATCAATTTGATCCTCCTCATTAAAACGTTAAATTTACCAATATTTTATTAATAAAATAACAAATAAAATAAATATAATAAACATGGCATATATACAGTACAGTATAGGCACGCGTATTGAATTTAATAGGTCTTATGGAACTTAGCTGCTTAAAGATTTGGCTGTAAATGGATAAATTTGTTTGAAAAATGTCTTTTTATTCATTATTACTTTTATTTTTATATACGAGAGTATAAATATTATTGAAGGTGTCAATCTAATAAAAAAAACTACGTTTTGATTTTCTGTATACAAGTAAAAATACCATGAACTCCATATACGTTACATGTTGACGTCTAGTTGATAAAAATCATGAGATTATATATGTACATATCAATCACAAGCAACCTAGTTGTATTTTCTTTGGAATATATTAAACATTAATAGAGTGGGTATTTCGTGTACAAGTTAATCAGCCCAAATAAGTCGATATTTTGGAAAATAAATTATGATCAAAATTAAAAAAAAAATGTCTTCATTGTAAGTCATTTAGTTAAAATTATAAATATATTATTATTTAAATATCAGTTTTTTCTTATTTATTAAAAAATTTATTGACAACTATTAATACCTAATTTAATTTTTTAAATAATATCCTGTTAAAATAGTGAAAACATATTTCAAAAATCTTTCTAATTACATTGGCTACATGCGGCGTGGGCTACATTATAATATGTTAAAAGTAAAATAAAGACAATATGTAACTATTTCCCGTTATTTTTAATTCTTATATATAATACTTAATAAGTGGAATATATACAACGTTTTTATACTGTAGGTATATGTTATATGTACAAATTAAACACGTATTTACACTAAATATAATATACATACAAAGTTTTTATACAAAAATTATAATATGTTTATAAAAAATTACAGTTTTTTTGTACAAATTGTGTATATTAACAATAAATACATATTTATAAATAAATAAATGGGTGGGTAGGTATGAAATGTACAACATCACAGTGGATAAACCCCTTCATGAATGTAGATGTCTTCGATCCCGCCAAGTGTGGAATAGCTTCTTGGCTGGCAATTCGTCGAATTCTGGATATCGTGAAACTAACATATGTTTCAAATCTTGTGCCGACAATTTCTCGTTTACAAATGGGGCTAATACAGTATCCATTTTATTTTTTCCCTTTGCATAACAAAAGTTCCCGAGAAAGCAGATGAATGAACTGATATATTATCATCATCTGCTCTCTCTCAGGAACGCAAGGTTGCAACCCTGACCCTCCACTACAATGCGAACTAGGACTATTTGAAGGACTCCTTGCAGGAAGAATGTCGTCGGGTTCTTCAACCCTAAAACTACAACTAGGACCACCCAGTGACGACTCTAAGCGGGGTAACTTATCTGGAGGTCGGTATTCTAAATTAAAACTAGCAATACGTTTACGATGTGTATTTAAAGAATTTTCTATTTCAATTAATTTGGATTTTACAGTTTTACCCGATAAAACATCTGCCAAGCGACGGACTGCTTTCACTCTCTGCGCACTCGACTCAGTCGCTAAATAATAATACTTTGCAGTACCGCAGCCATGGAGCATACTACGATTAATTGAAGGGAATAATTGGGGATCATTACGTACTACGGAAGTTACAGTTGATTTTCTAATTAAATTCATATTAATATTACGTTTAAAAACTCTACGAAATTCGGAAGAAATTGATTGTCTTACAACTGATGGAACTTTATCCGTAACTGAACCGCACGGTTTTGACCCTATTCTAGTAGAGTGGAACACGCGAACTTCAAGAAACTCTTCTTCTGTTAAATTACGAAAACGTTTACGTAGAAAAATATTTATGAAATTAAGTAGTAGATTATAGCTATATTTATTTAAAGTTACATGAGCAGGGCCCAGAGACCTTTTACACTTATGGACACCAGACACGGTAATATCGGCGCCATCACTGAAAACACGAGCATTAAAAACATCTTTAATCATTAAATTTACATATGGACGATTACGAATTGGGTTTAATATTACTAAATCACATAAAAGAACGTTGCGCATTCGGGTAAATTGACGCTCTGCTAATAACAATCTGGTTTTATTTAAACGCGGTGCATTTTCTAAATAATCCCTAATTTGCATATTTTGAAAGTTCGAGATCAACTCTCTAATATCTTTTGCGGATAACAGACAGTCGTCGACCAAAGAATCTCTTTTGTCGGCGGCACTCTGTACAGCTGCCCGCTTGGCCCCTCTATAATATAAAGAAACGACTTCTAGATTAGTTTCGATTAAATCTACTGGGAAATTGGAAATCTTTTTTTGTATAAAAATGGACGCTGGCTATGTAATTTTATAATGTCCTTCATAGTCCGTTGAACGCGCCCTAGAAGGATAGAGGAACTGCTATGTGTACAATATTTAGGGTTACATAAATAATAATACAGAAAATGGGCATTGAACAAATGTCTCAAATCAGCTGGTTTATGCAAAATAAACGTAGCTCTCCGGCATAAAGTAGCCAACTGCTTATTATGGTCATAAATTCGGCTGGTCTCCTCATTCGTACGATTACCACCTTGAGGATCTTTCATCCATTTGGCGAGCGAATCAGTTTGCAACTTGAACAGATTCCCAACACCGGAAATTTTGGCCTGCCGGGAATGCTGTCCATAAAGTTCACGAACTTCATCGCTGTCAAATAATGGAAGATTTTCAAGGTTAAACGTTTTACAAAGTTCAAGACGTAAGTTAATTGGTGACAGTTCCTCACTCCTTATTTCATCCTCTAAATCTAAAACCTGGCTATTTTCTACATTCTCATCTATACTAGAATAAACACGTCTACTATAATGACTAAGTATTTCCCCAGCTCCCCTTTGTAAATGAGAAGTTTGAAAGAATTTGGATACATTACTCTCACGATTTCCAAAATTTGGTGAACTTCCAGACAGGAAATTAGACTGCCCAATGTTGGGTGATTGACAGGAAGGAAGAACTGATTCGGAAGGGGCAGAGTAGTCCGGCGTGAAGTCAACAATTGTTAGTTCCGCTGCAAAAAGAAGGAAAAAATATGATCAATTATTACAATATTTTTCGGTCACAGCCGGATTTCAGGATAAGGTACTACCTTGAAGTGGATAATACCTACCTCCTTTCCCCAAGCAGGGGAGAACTAGCTTAATAGTATTCATGAAAAGGTGGTAGCTTTCTCCAAATATGTAACACATACTAGTATAATTTTTAATGTTATTAATCCACGTTTTCATATTATTTACAGATTTAAGTGTACTTATAACAATAATACATTAAATAAGTTTGGTAATATTTTTTAATTATTCAAACAATTGAAGTCATTTTCATACACTTTTAGTCGGCTTTTTGAATAAAAGTAGACAAAAGTGATCATTAAAAAAAGTTAGCCGCCAAAGACTCTATATTTATTATTTTTGTACATAAGTAACCGTAATGCATCTAAACTGACCGCAAATTCGGATGGTCATTTGAAAAAAGTATTCATTATTACACAATTATTGCTCATTTGACCTTGATAGTATAGAAAAACATTTTCTCGCAAAACTTGTTTATTTAACCTACAATTTATATTTTTTAATTAACTATAAATTGCTTATTATTAGAAAGTAAAATCGTGAGTTGTCATTTAAAGTAAAACGATTACATCTAGTTTATATACATAAAAAAGAGTACATTAGCGAAATAACTATAAATCATAAATGCAACCCTGACATATTTTAAATTCATTTAAAAATACTATTTAGGGTCATAAAATGGAACCATTTCAATAAACAGAATGTATGATCATTACTTTTCGATATAAAGTTACTTCAGCCCCACCGTGTGCTATACTTGCCGGTGAAGACTACGAAAACTACTTTTAAAAGTTACTAATCTTTATGATGATTTTTGCAAGAATCTATTTCAATAGAAGCATCAATATTTTCCACATATTTTTAAAATAACAAGAGTGACGATATTTCAAATTTGAAAAATGCTTTTACTTTCACAGTTAACGCATTACATTAGCTATAATATAAAAATAAATGTGATTATTAAACTTCTTACATTGAATTGGGATCACAGTTTGAGGGTTTGGAGTAGGGTTGGGGTCCAATGAGGCCTGGGGTGACTGAGGGGTTGGTACAGGGACTTCATTGGGGTCCGATGGGGTTTCCCTAGAGGGAGAAAGTTGCGGAGATGGAACCTCAGCCTCAGTCTGGGATATGGATGCTGGCTCAGACGGTTGACCACCATCAACTTCCGCCGGGGTCGGTCTCTCCAAAACGTATTCTATATGAAGGTAATGTAAAAGAAAGAAAAAATGTATTCCATCCTATATATTTTATTATTTTTATTATAAAACAAAAGCAAGTAATAATTTTTCGTTCTACATTCAAATATGTTTATAATGTACAATTTCTGTGCAAAAAAATTAGTTAATGTCATTCTTTCCTGATATGTCATTTTTTAGACTGTCCAGCAAAAAATAATAGGATTTAAATAGTACCCTTTAAAGTAACGTACACATCTAAGTATTTCAAAAGTACATAAGTACATTTAAGTACTTCAAACTTCAATGCATTACAAAAAGTGAGTATTAAATAAATCAGATACTCACTCAGGTAAAAAATAGTCCTCATAGACGATGTGGGGATGCTTCCGCTGCTCATGGCGCTTCATTTTGGATTGGGTCTCTCCACAGAGGGGCACGACCTCTTTTCCAAAGAGTTGGCCTTGCGGCCATGTACAGCGGATATGTGCCGGGAAAAGTTATTCGCCGACACAATGATTCCACATTCACCAAATAATCTTTGGGGTTTTGCATCGATGTGATGTCTCATCTGAAAATAGTAAAAAATAAAATTATATATAAATATTTCATTAATCCCGAATTTAAATATTTAACATTGACTGTGGAATATATACAAAATAATACTGTACAATAGCCTAGCTATGCTCAAATTTGTCGCAAGGTGTGCCATTTCTACGGCATATATACATACATATGTATTTTTATACACGTGTTAATTAATGAGAAATGAGTTTAAAATACGTTTTACTTTTGAATGACGCATTTGTTAAATTTGATTAAATCTATGTTATCTTCGATTTTCTTACTATTAAATATGAACTACTATAATGAATAAACATTTGAATTAAATAAATCGCATAGTTATTGCCGAGCGTCTGACAATCCAAATTTTAACACGCTGTATAAATTTTTTTAACGATATCTAAATTTGATCTAAAAGATTGAGGAAATATTTATTCTATCAAAATTCCTGGATTTGTCAAATGACAATAAAAAATACCGGTATATATAATTCGGTTATTTGAAATTAAATGTAAATATGCTAAAAATTTGTCAATTTAGGTATATAATTTCAAGAATTGTCTAGTAATTTTAGAGAAAATTTGGTATAATTCAATTGTTTAAATTAAATTCTCTAATTTTTATAAATGTGTATAGACAGTTTAAATAATATCGTTTATGTATTTCAATTCATAAAATAATTATACACAGATTTTGATTCTTATCGATTCTGTTTGTAGTTTAAGGTATAAACATAGTAATACTTTATAGAAGGAACTTACATATAAGATTTATCAATTTCTCTATGCGGTGTAAGCTTTCATATTTATATACATATATAAACTTGACAAAGGCATAACCGACAGCATTAATGATTCAGAATATGTAAACAATAATGTTATATGTATGATCACCGTCACTTTTTCCCTTATGATATACTTTTTCATTAATAATAGTGCCAAAATTGAAAGTACCTACCATTATTAAATTCCTTAACAGAAAATAAAGCAGGATAAAAAGAGTTAGAATCATTAATGGTTTCAGTCAATTACATTTTGTCTTTGAATAGTTGCAGAAAAAGAAGATGATTCTGTTGAAATTCATATTAGTTCATATTAAACAGTTACTGAATTTAACGCTCAGAATTTCTCATATATATATTTGTCACATAGAATCAAAGATTATCAAAGCAAAAACGAGAGCGTCGCAAAGATGAAAGCCAAGAAACGAGCTCCTCAAAAGCAAAACGTTAAAATGATATTGATGATGCGTAGTATACAGACACAAATTGTTATAAAAATTGCACCAAGATTTAATTGTTACAATGCTTGCTGTTTAAAATACATAAACATATAAGATCAATAAGGAACATATACATATGGGTATATAGCTGGTATATATCTAAACTATGAAATTATTAAAAATATGAAACCAAAAATTATGAAAAAATCTTTCGAAATTCAATTAAATTATTTATTTTATGTTATAATTATTGGCTATCTACTTATATAAAATAATTACTTTTGTATTCATGTTGCTTCCATTTCTTCTATAAAAGTGTATCATTTTAACATTTTGCTTTTGAGGAGCTCGTTTTTTAGATCTGATTTTTGCAAAGCTGTTATTTTTGTTTTAATATCAAATATATTTTTTCAAAATAGTACTCATTTAAAAAATGTTATGCATACTACGCAAGTAAAAATTTAAAAATTGTTTAAAAAATCCTGAAATAGTGTAACAATTGTCAGGCATTAGTCATCACTTACTCATTTATTTGATTAATTTCCGAAATACATAATTTCTAAATAATATGAGTTATAAACGCAATTTTGCAGATTTTAGTATAAACACTTGAATATGAAATGAAACATTTTTATCAAAATAAAAACCTAAAAATATCTTGCTCGTCAAAATTGTCCGCTTTGCTTCGCAATGGTTAAATTTTGGCTTAATCTCAAATAATGATTTTCTGTCTGATACCTATGTAGTTTTATTTTACAGATTGTTATGATTTAAGGAATTATTACGATTATCTATTTGAGAGGCAGGACGAATATCTTTATGAAAACGGGACTGAGTTTGGAAAATATTCCTTTTCAAATGGGGACATCCTGACCTTGGGTCAAGATAAACGAGGGTGTTGCGTCTTACCAAGCCCCAGAACACGGCCCCACTTGATCATGAACTCCGGCAGCCGG
>JAYRBW010038115.1:0-32708 GCA_036023295.1 Invenusta paracnida | reverse complement strand
TATATCTCTCCCCTCTATCTATCATCCACCTGTCTGTGTAGCACTATATCTCTCCCCTCTATCTATCATCCACCTGTCTGTGTAGCACTATATCTCTCCCCTCTATCTATCATCCACCTGTTTGTGTAGCACTATGTCTCTCACCTCTATCTATCATCCACCTGTCTGTGTAGCACTATATCTCTCACCTCCATCTATCATCCACCTGTCTGTGTAGCACTATGTCTCACCTCTATCTATCATCCAACTGTCTGTATAGCACTATGTCTCCCCTCTATCTATCATCCACCTGTCTGTGTAGCACTATGTCTCTCCCCTCTATCTATCATCCACCTGTCTGTGTAGCACTATATCTCTCACCGAGTATTCTGCACTTACCCACTGAGAACTCCAAGAACCAGGTTGAGCATGAAAAAGGAGCCGAGAACAATGAGCGGAATGAAGTAGAGCCAGTTGAATCTGTCTCCGTAGGCGTCGTTTGTCTGAAAAGCATGAAAAATTGCCGAAAAATTAGATAATTCTCTAAAAATAATAATAATTTACCAAAAAGTAATGAAATTCATTGAAATAATTTTTTGAAACGTACGAAAATTTCATTTATTATCTCATTTTGTATCTATATAATCAGTGAAAAATATTTTTATTACTTCATTGAGTGATTCTTTATAATTTAATCAATATTCCCGTTTGGTAGCCTAGTAAATAAAATAATAATTCGGTGTAACTTGTTGGACAAAATATGGATTAAATATAAAGAAGCAAAAAATAATTATAGACTTTTATATCTCTACAAAATTTGTAAATATTATACAAAATAATGTTATTGTTAAATTAGCTTATATGTTTATATATATATGTATTACGATACAAAAATATTTTGTTTTTTGACAGTTTCTTTATACACTTTAGTCTTTTGCTAGGATTAAGAAATGAATTAGATAAAACAGAATATATTCTCGTTGGTCATCCAAAAAATCGAGGAAATGCGTGTCTACCATTAATTTACAGGCAATCATTTACCACGAAAAACTTTTAATTTAATTTGAGGAGAATGATAGACAGCTTTGCGATATTCATAATTATACAGGAATAGAATAAAGTTATATCTATAATTGTACAACGTTTTGCGTATGATGTACAATATGTCTATCTGTAAGTAAACAGGAATATATCAAATATGACATACATGGATTGTGTATTGGTATTATGTATATATGTTATTTTTATAACAAATGGGTGTGTACATTAATGCATCTGTAATTCCACAGAATAGTGCGTAGGCTGTAAGAGTTTATAAATATATTGATACCTTATTATTTTCCCGATTGTTCAACATACATCTCATGGTAAATGTACATAACTATGTGTCGAGAAAGTTCATATAGAAATATATTACCACTCTGCTATTTTGAAATGTATAATAATTAAATTCATTTGCAGATATTTACATTAAGGCGGGTACAAATTAGAATTTATTTTAACTTGTTTTAAAGAACAAAACATCTGTATTTCTGTGAAAATTAGACAATGAAGAAGTGCTTATATATTGGTAGTAAATGGTAGAAATTGCAAATTCTAAACTTCAAAGTTCTCATGTTCTTTTTAATTTTTAATTAATAAATGTGTTTACTTAAATGGCATTCTGTATGTTTATGTTGTTATTGGTGATAATATACAAATTTAGTATTATTTGCTTTGTTTGTTATATCTTTATTATGATGGTATTATAACTGCATCATATATTTAAAGTTTGTGTAAAATACACTTCTGAAAGCAATATGTAATACTTATACCTGTTATTATATCTCATTCTTTTATGACAACATATATATATCAAGGGAACAATTAATATTTATAAAATATTTATCCAGCATTTAATAAATAATTAGCATACAATGTATTCCTTGTTTAATGCATATATGTTTATATATTTCATGAATATTTTGTATATGAGATGATTTGTAAAACATTGCCATAATAGATAAATAAATAATGATGTCTTTCGTGCTAACTCGACCATATTTTTAATTTTGTAGAAAGAATATGAACATAATTATTGAAAAATATGTAATTTATGTCTCAAAATTAACCTATATTTTAAACTGCATCATTAAACCGAATTTTCGTCAAAATGCACAGCTCGTTGAATGACACGTATCATTTGAACGAGTGTTAAACTAAATTATTGGCATCAAGTATATATTATAAACAATGCGGAAATAATAAATGATTTAACTTTTAATGTAATGTGTTATAACTCAGTTTTCCTAAAAAAAACGGACTAAGTCTGATAATCAATTTGTCAATAAATACATTCTGGTTTCATGTCAAATATTTGAGTAGCAGAATAATTCAAATTCGTGAGACACCATGTGCTCCAAGCAGCATTCCCAAGTGATATAGAATTATAAATATATATAGGAGCGACACGCTGACGGAATTATACTCCTTATCTCTTCAGAGAAGTCAGATTTTATACTGAAAATACTCGTATTAAGTATATAGCAGTAGATCCAAATTGAAATAGTTACAATCATTTTCTTAGTATAATAACTTTGGTTTTTCTATTTACAGATGTCAAAGATTCCATTTTTTAACTTTGAAATTAATACAAAATTAATACTTTTTAATTATACGGAAAAAACAATTGATTTTTAGTGGAATGTAAACAATAAAAGCTGTATAATATACCGCTGTAAGTAATTCTCAAATTATCTGAAATTCGAGTTTTATGCATGAAGTTATTCCTGGGGCCCGATTACCTTGTTGGCGTGTTAAAATTGCGCGTGAATTAGCTTTGACTGTTGCTTTAACTTACTATTTCTATGGTTAGTATTATTCCCCTTATTTCATTCCCTCACTCTTTTACTCTTAACTCACATGATACATGATTTCAGTCCAGCCTTCCATTGTGATACACTGGAACACGGTCAGCATAGCATAGATGATGTTGTCGAAACTGGTGATGCCGTAGTTGGGCCCTTCCCAGTAGCTCTTGCAGAGGTATCCCGGTGGACAAACGAAGCCACCGCCCGTCTTGTTGACCCCGGGAATGCAGGGAACCATGCCTTTTGCACCGGGAATATCCGTCGGCAAGATGTCCAAGTTACCCTCTAAATAAAGGTTCGAGTTAGAAATATCCGCCATATTATATAAATTGAATAAATGGAGTATATTACACACGTGTAATTTAGTCGCACTATGTCGCATAAAAATGCTCTAAACAAAATTTTAATATGTATATATTCTATAAACATACACCAATACATAGTCGTAATTCATCCTGAAATATCGAAGTCAGTTTAACAGTTTACTTTCTTTTATCAGCTTGGCCCGTTGGTTCAATATTTTCATAGCTATCCGATAAGTATGATGACATTTGTCGTATACTAAAATAGTTACATAATAGTGGTCAATTCTAAATGTTTACTTTTATGCTAACATACCTAAGTATACTTGTGTTACATAAATATACTACTTAGATAATAAATTCTAAGCTGTTATTTGTCTTTCGCTATACATAACAAAACTTTAATAATCTTCGATATAAATATTGCTGAATCCATATTGGATTAAAGTTTAAGACGAATGTCCCTGAAACAGGCGAATTTGCTTGAGTCATCGAATGAGACCAAATTTGGTCGCCTTTTGTAGACATCAAAAGCAAATTTTAAAATATATAATAATTACTTCTGAAAAGTAATCACTATTTCTATCAGTTCAAGATGGACGCTACAAATCAAAATAGTCAACAAATTGATTGCATTATTTCTATTATCACAATATTTCGTATCAATAATGTTGATAAATACTGCAATTGCCTTGATTATTATACTATTAATTTTTGGTAACGGTACTTTTACCACGTTGGTACGGTATTTTAGACGTTACCCTTTATTGGTGCAAAGGCACAAATGTAATTAATTATCAGTAAAATTAAAAGGATATAAAGTAAATTGCATATTTTCTTGTCGGGATATAATTATAAATTTTAATCAATAGGCTTAAATCAATCAATCCGTCATTAGCCCAATGCTGCAGCACCAATCATTTTGTTAATACCGGGGTTCGAACTTGCTAGCTTCGGCTTTGAAAGCAGGAGTCCTACCCACTTGGCCACCACTCTTCTTTAAAACTAATTTGCGCTGTAGCCGAGCCAATTGTCAATTTTTTACTTTTTAAGCCTATAGCGACAAATTAATTCGGATTTATACACAGTTTTCTACATATATATTCCGCTCAACATGACATTTACACCATATTATTATTAATAGCGAGGCTAGCCACGTACATTAATTGATAAAACGGTTAACTGTTAATTAAAATACTGCGTCATATTTTTAATAATAAATTGTAGTTTCATCGCTTTCATTTAATTTTCAAAAGGATGTGAAATTTTGATACAAAGTTTAGTCAAATAAACACATATTTTATGTACTACAAACAAATTGTCAAATTTTCTACAATACATAAAAAGTAAGTTAAATTTGCGTACACTTAAATACAAGGTCATAAACTATAATCGTTTCACTAAAATATGTAAACACATTGAAGCATACAAGAAAATACTTTTTTTTACTTATTTTGAAATAAACAAGTATAAAAATATATTTGTCAATAAAGCCGCAAATATAACATATGTAAGTAAAACATTTTTCAGGAAATTGAGTCCACTCGGTTGCGTTGCGAAATTCTACAGATCTGTTTTCTAGTGGGTACTATTACTACTTTATGACATTTAATGAAAGTGCCTATATAATGAGCTACACGAGTCTTAATTCTTGGCAAAATGTGAAAAGATCTTCGGGTGTGGGCATATTGACAAATTAGCCAAGTTAACGAGAGCGCTCAGTGAGGCTGAAACTCCCAGATAAGGCTATGATTGGAAATCACTGATGAACAGTGACTAGTGACTTCTAGAATAGTGAAAGTCAGTTTTGTATAACACGAATTTACTGCCTCACATTGCTAGACAAGTAATAAAACCCAATTCACTGAAAAAAAGAGAGTATCAACTGCGAGCATAAAGTATAAGACATACTTTCTATTACCCGTATGTACTATTATACACATTGGAAAAGATTTTGACTTTATTTGAAGCAACAATTATGCCTATAAGTAAAAATAATATTATATACGGATATGTACCTTTGTCGCTTACTTATATTTCTAAGGATGATATTTTGTTGCATGAATTTTCTTCACAGGCGCATGAACGAAATGGAAGAAGAGGGAAAGGAAAAAGGACAACTGACTCGTTTGATCTTTTCAGAAATGCTCCTCCGTTAAAATTTATTTTTATGTTCAATTTAGTATTTACCGATACATAAAGCGCTGTGGTAAGCCAAAGAAATAGCCAATAATTGGTTATTATTACTGTAAAAAAATGTTGCACGTCGAAGTTTAGTTGTGTTAAGGAATTGGACGCTGAGGTTAGCTAAAATTGGAATTGAAAAAGTTTAAAATGTATCACGTAGCAAAGTTATAAACTCGAATTTAGACTTTTTAACACTATATGTTACTTAATATACGCTTCAGAGAAAATATTTTACTTTTTTGGGGAAAAATATAAATTAAAAATAACGTAGAGCTACTTAAGTAAACAATTATATTCATAATTTAAGAAAAATTGACTATGCAAAAGTTGGAGCATTGCTATTTACAGCATTTATTGCATTTATCGTATCTCGCTTATAATAAATGATTAATCAAAATATTTCTTGAAATATTATATAAATAGTTTTAAAACATGATCGTGCGATTAATTTAAAACGTAAGTAATCAATTAAACTGTGCACTAAGATCTCCCAATTTCAAATCAATGCACAAATTTTAAAGACGATGTATCTATTATTTATTGTGTAAAAAATTGTTTCCAACAATTCTGCGCTCAAATTATCAGCATACTAACTATAACAAGCAGTTATTGACAAAACCGCTAATCAGTGGGAATTTCCAATTAGGAGGGACCGTTTCATTTAATGTATATTGATTTCACTGTATCTACTATGCAATTTACGTCCTAACTGGGTTATCCTCCAAGTAAACGTATTACAGTGTTTGGATATATTAGGCATTCAATTAATAATTTTGGAGTGGGGAAGTATAACGCTAACTCGGAGCATCAGGCGTTGTAGTTCTACATATTATCAAGACACGGCAGAGTTCTTACAAATTGGAGTGTCTCTTGTAGTCAGCAATAATGTCATCAATAATTTAGAGTAGTTTCACTGTCAACTCCAAGGAGTAACCCTATAATTATTTATCTCCCTAACGTAACCCAGATCTTGTGTTGCAAAACAGTAGAATATGCGGATATGTATTTTTTCCACACTGTTGGTAAGAATACATCTTTATACTGACTCCTCTGTAAATTGTTGTTGTTTCTCTTTCATACCATCACAAACATAGATAATAAATATACTTTTTTGAAAGTATATAACTACAAGAAATTGTACAGAACTTCAAAAGAATTCATTACTATTCACCATTATGTAATACATTGTGCTAATATGATCATTCCTCCCTACCAAGCAAGCAATCATGAATGATTAGACATTTACTTAGCTCATAGTTATTGATTAACAAGGTAATATAGTATGTCATTTACAAATGTAACCATCATTTATTTGTATGTTGTAATTTAGCACGACAGTATTCAAACGGTATATATTATGTTAATTATGACATTTTAATACTCTTCGTGTATGTAACAAAGTACTTTTTACATCATGTAGATATGTACATTATGTTGAATATTTTTCTTAAGATTTCTAATAAACATTTAAAATTACAGACGGGACAGGATTTCGATTTATCATTTGTATAAATCATTTAAATACGTCCAGCTTAATCCTTCATTATTTTCGTAATCCAAATTTAAAATTTTACGAATGTTTTGTAAACTCGATTTAAATATTATTTAAATTACGATAAGCATTTAGAAGTTAAATTCAATGTATGGTAATACCAATTTTATACAGAATATTACATAAAACAGTTTTTATAATTCAATTGATATATTCAATTTTGTAAATGTACTTTGCAAAAATATCACTGTATTTCTAAAACGATTTTGTTATTATTTTCTGAAAGTATGCACGAAAAAGGGGGTTAAATGAGCTGCTTGCGCAGAAAAGGGTTTATAATTAACAGTATGAGATAATTCCGACATTTTAGAGTTTTAATATTTATACATAAATGTAAAATCGAAGACTGGTGGTGCATTTAGCTAGAATATGAATCAATAGAGTAAATGAATACGGGATTGATAAAGCTACAAAATAAACTAATTAAACACTAAATCAACGTTTAACATTTTTAATAAGACAAACTTGAATTGAATTTGAATTAAATGTAATTCATTAATGATTAAATTTTTTAGATAGATTACATATTGCAATATACGTTATCAAGTACCATCATTATTGAAAAAGATATGTTACTTAAAAATCGTATGAAACGTTTTATTGTTTTTGATGTAAAAAATATTTTTCATTGTAATATACTAATATAACACTTGATCACATATCACTTTTATATTAATCAGAATTTAACTTAATGATCTTAGTGTATAATCCCTCTACAAACACCAGAATTATTTGTTATAATGCTTAACAAGTTTTCTTTAGGAAATGTCCCAAGACTCATACTCAATCATGCACTCATCCGTTGCGGATTTAAAAGGGCATAAAGACACGCTGGAGGGAGGAGGGCAAAATATTCTCAGTTAAATAAAGGAATATGAAATACAATTATGTATTATACATCTGTGTGAGTAAAGAGATTATAGGTTACCATTGAAGCAAGTCATGTGGAAGCCGCCATTGTAGAACTCAAGTCCGATGATGGCGAAGATGATGATGGCGAAGAGGACCAATAGACCGATTTGTAAGAGCGGAGCCATTGCCCGAATTATCGATTTCAAGACAACTTGCAAGCCTGGGTGATCGATCAAATTGTAGGTTTTATTACATTTATAATATTTACGTACAATGTGTGTGACAAATATAGCATTGTCCTGTAATATTGCAAATACTAACATTTCGTCTTTCGAGTATGCGATGATAAAATGCAGAAAATAGTACAAGTTTCCTTATTATCAAATATAAAATAAGCATTTTTAACTAGTACTATTTTAGTAATACTAATAATACTCGAAAATACAGATACTTAAATGAAGTTATTTAATGAAAATAAGAATTAACAAAATTAATTATTCTTTGTTAATAAATTAAGAAAAATTCCATTTAGATGTAAGATTTTAATATTACACGCAAATTTGAAAGATTGATATTTTGAGTTAATCTAAATTCCCATGACGGTTAACATGATAGGATATCCCAAATTTATTGACACATTAATATGGAAAAAACGATCATTTTTTATAAATATTAAATATTTCAAAAAATTTCTATAAAATTTTAATAAGAAAATTAATTATGTAAATCTATCTTTCTGGGCATATTTTAATTATTTATTGAAGAAGCAGCGTTTTATGTATTTAACTATAAAAATATAAAGTATCTTTATTATTTCTTTTGCGAGGGTTTCATTGTACGCTGCTATTCTGTTAATAAATATACAAAATAGCTGAATATAAATATTTATATTTATAATATTTAATAATTAATATAAATGTATTTATCTAAAATAATTGCTGATTACCATTGTGTGCGTAAATACGTAAATACAATAATATTTGTTATTTATTATCTTACCAAATAGTGTGAGCTGAAGTCTAAAAATTAATTATTAAGCAAATAATCATACTTTTAAAGTAGTGATACAAATATTAATACAAATATTACGAATAATAACGAAACATGCAAATCGAGCATTTACAATAAACAAATAATATCACATATAAATCATTTAAAATGTGCAATTACAAAAGCATGCAAAATAAAATATTTTGATACAGTATGTATAATCACATTCATAAATGAAATGATAATCAAAATCAAAATGCGGAAGTATGAGTAAATAGTTATAAAAACGCTCAGAACTATTTAGACACATGCGAACTTAAAGATATATACAAAATAGTTAGCATATAATTTTATTTTATAATATAAGTATGTAATATTTGTCGTGACTTTTGCTGGTAGAATTACAAAAGTTCGATGAATTTATTTCCTTGATATATATATATATATATAGTTTCTATCGGTAATACATAGCACGCTTATGCAAATATGCAGCTGTTCTTATGATGACAGCAATACCAAATCTACAACCGAATAACTATAACATAAATAATTAAGATTGCAACGACATGGGCATATTATTCATATTATACGCTAATATGAGCGTATATAGGCCGTTTATACTGTAGTCATGGTGACCAGAACTAGGTCAATCGAGCTAGACCTACTTGGAATGCTGGTCACAACCTTCAAGGGCCGTAGCACTCGAATGGCTCGGATAATACGCAAATTTACCGATGTTCCAGTTTCCGCCAAAGTGATTATACTGATGAATGCAAAGAATTGAGTACAACTGACGAATTTAATATTTATCCTATTGAAAAGATATAATTAAATAACTGATACCAAATGACTGATTTGTAGGAAGTCCTCAATTTGCTACAAATAGCCTTCCAATTTATTGAAATATGCCACTAAATCTACGTTTTAGTTTTTTTTCCGAAATTTATATTTTTCATTCTAGAAAAGACGTTTTATAAACCTGAATTTCTATTTTCAAATATAATAAATATACTAATTAAAATACACTGTGGCAAAAATACCACTCTTGTAATTAAAATACATATAACGACAAATATACAATTATATTTTATAATTTATAATTAAATTTCTTCATTCAAAAATATAGGCAATAATATATACATAATTATTTAATATTTGTAAATGCACTATTATTATTTCACAATCCAAGCAAGTGAAATATGTTTGAGTGAAAAAAAGTTCTATGAACACAAATAATGAAATGAATAAAAATCATTTTTAAATATAATATGACCAAATAAACTTTAGAAAATATGTAAAGAGAGACAATAAAACTGAAAAGTGACAATCGCACTTACATACAAATATAGTGTAGGTTCTTCAAGAAGACAGTAATAATTAGTAGACTGCGAGTATAAGTATTTATAGTTGTATATTTTATAAATTTTTGAATAATTATAAATGAAAATATTTTGGTAAAATAAAGCAAAGATCGAAGCAAAACACAAAGCAACAGTTGAAATGGGACCAATTTGGTTATTACATAAAATATATGATGCATAAACACATGTCAAAAGAAGAGAAAATTTGCGTTCAATTCTATGAAAAATCAAATAATAAAAAAGTGGAAATGATAATGAAGAGAGTACAATACGGCAGCAAACACGGGAGCATAACTGATGTCACATGAGTATGGCGGATAAAATGGTTCAGCTAGCAAATATCTCAGAATCACAGATTAAACGAGGTATACTTGGTAAATATTTGGCCTCTATAATGTATACATTATACCGTTAAAATGATTGAAATTAAGATTGATAAATTGATAGGACATGTGTCTATCGGTATAATGATATTCTAAAATATCTAATATAACTGAACAACACTCACTTTGTCTTAATCTCAGCAGAATAAATGTGGAAAGTTATTTTCTATCTAACGACAATTATTACTGTAATCATCCGACGATGATTTTTACACTTACGATATTGATATACATAGAGCCTCAAGAAACAATTCTGGAGTCAGATAGAGATTTTCATTAGAAAATCAAATGCAACACAACCGTCTTAACTCGTAATAAAACGCTTGCTAGCTTACTAGCTATCACAATCGATACAAGTTAAGACATTGGTGAAGCACTGGATTTAAGGCAACGCGTCTACATTTTAAGTCAACAAATTACATAGTGAAATTCGAAATTACCAATCAAAAGAATAAGTATTACATACTTGAACTTCGTGTAATTACTACGTTTAAATCGGAATACTTACAAAACGATCTCTATTTTAATTGTAATTCTTAATGATTCCTAAAGCTGAATCACTTTACTCCGCCAAGACATATCACAGCTGATAGAAAGACAAGTAAATATATAATTTGGCAAATGGGAGGAAGGTAGGAGGGTGGGTCAAGATCGCATTTAGGAGATCGGTGTGCGGGGGGGGGACACGTACTGGGTATACCGGAGACTAATTTTAGTGGGCGAAGAACACGGACTGCTCTCAAAGTGCGCAGATCGAACGAGCTCTGTTGAGTGTTGTCAATTTTTATAAACATCGTGAGAAATCTGCGCACACGAGAATATGGATAGGTATACACAAATATAGAGAGACACCTGTTTGTACTGTGTATACAAATATAGAGAGACACCTGTTTGTACGGTATATACTGCGTTATAAAGCTTGAAAGGGACAAAGTTGGAAGTTAAGTTGAAAACAATATGAGGGCTCAAAGATAAACCATCCCAAATGAGAAATATAATGAGAACATAGATTTACTCCATCGAACATTGTTAGGTAGTCGCTATATTATGTATATAAATTGACTAATTCATTTGTTGGTAGGTTGGTGTCTTAAATGCTTTATCGTTACATGTAGATTACGAAGTAACACTACTAGGTACTAGAGTTTCAAAACTTGCTCAATTGTCAATGATTTATCATTGATTTAGAAATTAATATTTTGAATATTCAATTTAATTATTTTTATAGACAGTACAGCTGCTTTAGAAAATAGACTTGGAACATCTATCTAATATTGTTTCAAAAATGTTAATTTTGTTTGATTTAAAAAAAATTAAAAACACATTTTAAAATGTCATTTCTTTCATAAGTCATGTAACTGTTCAATGAAATTAACAGGTGTTTACTTTCAAAGCAATAAAGATGAAGAGATGAAGAGATACATCCGTTTGTGTCTCTTTTCAGATTATTCTTTTGAACCTTCATAAATACAACAACTAATGCAAACATTGTTTTAATGTAAGCTTTCTATAAATGATGTTCTAACTAGCTACACATTCATGTACATATATATACATACATTCTAATGGCTTGTCTTTTTGCAATAAACCATGTCAAAATAATATGCAAATAAACAGATGTGTAACGTAGTTTTCAAAAAGCGTATTAAAACACTATTTTTAGTTTCAAAGAAAAATATTTCTTTTACCTGTTTTGTAGAAAGAGTACGATTTTGGAACATAACCGAAAACTCTAAATAATCTCACACCGTGAATAAGTATCACAATATTTATTAATTTTACATATTTTCCTTTTCTTTCAAAGCCCAATAAAACTGGAATGAAATTGAGTGAATCATATTTTGAACTCAATTAATTTTAGTAGATTTATTATCTTTTAATTTAGATATCTTGTCAAACTAGATAGGAATTACTATCAACCTGTATGTTGTGCCTGAATGGATACAATAAAACAATTCGTAAAGAAGACATCCCATCCCATTAATATCTACCCTTAGTATAAGAGGACTTCTAAGCAATTGTAACAGTAATTTATGACCAGGGTCGCAGAAAAAGAGGTGTTTCCAGAGTTTCAGGAAACCCTATTTAAGTTTAAATTTAAAAATAAAAATAATTATGTATACCTGTTTTATTTCCAAAAATGACAAATGTATCCAACTAGCCCTAAAATTGGAATCTACTATCTATCTAGTTGTATAATAATATGCCATTCATCGGAAATACCAATGCCCTAACAATAAAACAGCTTGCCTTGTTTTAAAATATAATAAATGTTATCAAAATATATAGGTAGCATTATAGCAAGCCATATAATATAATTATATGAGATACATGTAATTAAATACATATAAATATTATGTGATTAGATTAAACTATATTCATGTATGATACGTGGAATCCGCTTATACGTGCATTAGGTATGGCGGTGTTCAATTAAACTTAATAACCGATCTCTATACTTATTAAGCGAGTATACATATTAATATTTTTATTATAGTAAAATATACAGTCACACCTTATTTATCCGAATACCTCGCTTTCCAGACGAAAATACTTAGATACAAATTTTCAAATTATGTAATATGTAATATGTAATATAAAGCAAATGAAATACATTAAAATACAAGCATGTCCGAATAAACGAGGTCTAACTTTACATATAAAATGGGACTCTTAAATACATTTATTAAACAATGTATATAATTATATAAGTTTATTATAGACCTATTCAATGGATTCCACCTGTAGGTGTGTTATCTATTACTGTGTCTTCAATATTTCCAGACATATATTGAGATATTTCAATAATTTATTAAAATTTATCTTATAAAGTTGCCTATATTATCTTTTCTTTTAATAATAATTTGAAAAATAACAATATGCGAAATTAAAAAAAACGTGTGAAAATTTAATGTGCCCTTTTTTTATAAGGGAAACTCTTATATGAAATTCCTTCTGCACCCCTGATGACATTTTATTACAAGAAATTATAAATACAATAAGTAAACATATGTAAATTGTGCAAATTTTAAGTTATAAAATAGTGTAGTCATCATATATATTCTATTTTCATCGAGATTGAATCACACGCTTCATTAAGAAATGGTAATTACAAAATACCGAAGAGGCACAACAGCTATAGTCCATTCATTTTATAATATTGGTTTTTCCGTATTATCACGCGGATCGTGAACGTAGGTGTGTGTGATGCAGTACTCACTGATACACACACAGTACATCATCACTGAGATGTTTCATTGTATATGTCCCAGAGAGAGATAGTTTGATGTAACCATTCAATCCTGATAACACGGTTATGTATTTCGCGGGACGAGTGGTTGGGGTGGAGATAACAATATTACGGAATTGATGATGTAAGCACTGTATTACTTATGTTTCATGTTTTCATGGAATCAATATAGTGAAAAGTAACGCAAAACTCGACAAATATCTGAGTTCCGATATTGATGGTAATGAATTTTAGTAGATGCCATTGTGTTTGTATCCCTGAACAATAGTTTGTGTTAAAACATGTTTGGATATTTTAAATGGAATTTCCACAGTTTTATTTTATACATATGAGTATATAATATATACATTCTGTCTAAAAACTAGGGTAGCCTCTATGGTGTGCACAAAAATCATGTCATCCAATTCTAAGTAATGGTTATTCTATAGAAATAATTGTCTCGTTTATCAAATATTTCATTGTTAGTCGTGAACACGAGTGTTTTATTTCATGCAATGAAACTAAAATGTTTCCAGATTAAATATTATTATTCTGCTCGCTAGTCAATTACTTGTCAATTTTTAATGATTTATTGCCTGTTAGATAAATTCCACGTCGCAAACGTAATGTATATTCCCTGTTGCACATAACTATTTACATATTAGCGCTATAAACCAATTTACATTTATAAATATTCAGTTAATTGAAAAAAAATCCTGTTTTCAGTCATCATCTGGAACGAATTATTAGTTTTTTCTTTATGTGTAATTTATATATATATATTTTGTATTTCTAGCATGGAATTACTGGCGTATTTAAATCTATCTGAAATCATATTTAATCGCATTCAAAACTACTGACATTTCTCAATTTTATGTATATATTTCACTATCGTTAGATATTTTTCTTTTATGCGACTGTCTGATTGAATTCACAATTAAAATTTGAATAAAAACAATAGTTAAAGAATGTTTCCAATTTCGAAATACTCAAAGGCAAGACACGTTTCGCTCTTTATTGAGCTCATCAGAGCCGGAGTCCTTGCGATTACAGTACGAACACTAAAACCATTTGATCCCGGAGCTCGGTTGATTGACAAAGAGGACTTTCTAGCCATTACGGAAAATAAACAATTATTTCGTGGATAAATATCATTTGGTTTTGATTTAATAAAATAAGTTAAAGAATGCTTGTCTATAACAATATTATCATTACAGCTACGCAGAATATTGTTTATACTCGCAAAATGACATATTTAACAAATACGAGTATCTTACTTGCAGTACGAAAATAAACTTATTGATATTACAAAGAATATCCTCAAACAGACATTTTTATTCTGAATATGCCTATTGTAATATGGCCCGTGGAAAGTTAGTTATATAATAATGTAAGCTGTCCAGTCCAAGTATTTGTTGGGCCTATGCTATAATTTATTAGTCTATGGGATATATTATATAATTACTATAAATTTAGTCTAAACAAATTAGAATTAAAATTGATATTATTTTGATAGCTATTTTTAATAGTCAATGTGATATTTTTGCGGATTTTGTTTCTAAAATACACAGTATGCTTACTATATTGTCAAATTATTGAAAATAAATTATATCAGTAGAAACACAATAAAATCCTAATGTATATAATTAAAATGATCCCAATGTATCCTTACTTCAAAAGCATGCACATACAGACATACTAATTTGATATTATAATATAGATAGCTACCTACAATATATATGTATATTATAAATATATAACACTTAATGAGGAATGCTTTTCGAAATCGGATGGTTCAGTACCTCAAATATACTATTACCCTTAATTCTGACTTTGTATGCACGTAAACTTCCGATTTAAGGGCTTCTCATTCTTCAATTATTCTTTCTCCTCTACTTTGGGTGAGAGAGAGAGAGAGAGATATATACATAAAACCAGCTCCACCAAAGTTAAGGCATGTTTCGTTGACATCTTCATCGTCTATATAGATATGAAGAGCTGTGAATGAAAGATGCAAGAAGTTGGCGCCATCAATCCAACACACAGGAGAGATTCTAGAGAAAGACCTAAGAAAATCTTTTCACTGATTTCTCGGCGGATGACATCTTAGAATCTCATCTTTTCTCCATTCTCAAAATATGTCATCTCATCTCCCGCCTTCTCTCCTTTCGTTTCGGTCTCCAGCGGCAGTCAAAAACTCCTGCTAATTATTTTTGGGATGCGGCAGTGGAACGACGCTCACCGATCAGCTCAGAGAGTTAATCGGAATGAGATCAAGGATCAACTGACGCTGTCTTGTGCTGCAGTGTCACTGCTAACTGGGATTGGGTTTATGATTTTCCCATTCTCGACTCGTATATATATGTGTGTGTATATTGTACATATATCGCAGGCAGGGAAATAGATGACAGATAATAATACAGTAAGAAAGAATATTTATGGTTCAAGAGAGCAGAAAGGGTTTTGGAGAAATACAAGATGCCACCTCATTAAAAGAAGGTGATTTGGAGCAAAAATTCATTATTTTCGAATAATTAATATATACTGTTCTCAACATTAGGTATATTATATGTATATATGTATTAGTCTACATTATGATATGCTTTATTAATTAATGGCTTGTCAGTTTAAGGACGTTTTTTTATTTCAGGCTATAAATTTAAATTCCCATTATTTTTTCACGAAATTAATTTCATTAAGTGGTTTATTAAGTCATTGAGCTGCTTGGTAAACCAAAAGTGTAAGATGGTGCTTTAATTTGAATTCTGTAATATCTGAAGAAGATGTTAACATTTTTTAAATGTTATTAGTTATTCCGTTTAAAATAATTATATTGTATACAATATTTAGCAATCGCTCAAGCTATGGCAATATTATTACTGTAAAATTTAATTTTCCAACAAACAAAATATGCTATTTCAAAATCATAAAATATGGGAATATTTAATTATTATAATACACTTTATATAGTACGAATTTGTTTACTAATGTTGAGGCATGTTTACGTTTAATGTTCTTCTATATATTATTTATTAGATCTATATATAAAAGGAAATTATTGTAACACTTTGATAACTATCTTCGTTAAAATACAATTAAATCGGTGGAATAATAATTTATTAACAAACATTATTGCGCACATTTTTTAGATGGCACTCCTTTTTAATTATAATAAAACATGAATACAATATACAATAGCGACATATATGAACACAAATGCACAAAGAAACTAATTTCAGTTATGTATTCTACGAACCATTCAATAATTAAGCACAAATAGGTACATAAATAACTCACATGTAAACTACATTTGACCATTATTGACAATACAATATTGAATTATTGCTAACGTGTTGTGCGCTAAATTTAATACTATATGCTACATATATTACATATACATATATGTAGATACATATATACATTACATAGATAAACGAAACATGATGTATATCTAGAATATTAAATTAAAAAATTTCTAAATAATTTTGGATTCAGTTGTACTTTTTTAATCAGAGGAAAAGGATGATGAAAAGGACCAGAGATATTTTAAAGGTATTTTTATTGTGGCAAAATGTAATCAGTGTATTGTAGATATTTATAAAAAACCATAATTAATAATAATTTCATTATTTCAACAGTAATAATTTCATGTTTCAGTATACAGTACCTACTTATTTTAATAATATCAGTTTTGAACTTGAAATGGGTTTTATTATTTTGTTTTATTTGTGGTTTAGTAATCAATCAGTCACAAATTAAAGAATTTTTTATGTAAAAAGATTTCAATTGAGTAAAGAAGACATTTAAATATACCACTGAAAACCTTTGTCGCACTAAAAATCTAATTAGCTATAATTTCAGAGAGTAAAATAAATAATTAGGAAATATTATTTTTGTAATGCGGTGAAAAATTAGCAATGTATAATAATAGATGAGCCATACACCGGAACAACTAAAATTAAATTTAAGGAAAAAAATTACATCACCAGGTATGTTTTGTTCAATATTAAAAAGGACTGGGAGATAATCCCTCAACATGAAAGCTCATACGAGTTAGTTTTGATTATTTTATTATAGATAAGGGACCAGTGAACGAGGGAGGATGGGAAAGGATGTGGTAGCGGGAGATGGGCTCTGGTTTCCGTGGTTGGGGGGGGGGGGGGTTCTATAACTCAACTATAGTAATATTAGCAAGTCTTAGTACAGTAAAAAGGCATCAAAACAAGAACTACATAGCTGAGGCTACTCAAAATCGATCTATAATAGGATCGAGAACGCAGGACAAAATGTGAGATAATGGGGGGGGGGGGAACAAGGACTACTCACTTTCAAACCCAGTGACTAGCTTCAGGGGCCGAAGCACCCTGAGTGATCGAAGAGCGGGCTGATCAAAATTGGGGAAAATATAGGCTAGCAACCTGCACGGGGTGTGTGAAGGTGTAGAGAGAGAAGTACATACGATAATGCGTCAATCGTCGGGGCAGGCAGAAAAGGAGGTTATAATGTACCACCAGACGTGTCGCCAGATAATAACGGCGTTAATGCGATAAGCGACAAAATGAGGCTGATAAAGATGCTCGCTGGACGGAAGGAAAAGTTGATTTGTTTGTACCACTGAGCAAGGTTTTCCTGTTTTACATATTTCAACATTTTTACATCGTTTTTGGTGTTCTATAACTTCTTAATACTATCAGTTAGCCTTTATAGCAAGATAATTATAATTTTAAAATATTTTAATACATTAAAATAGATAAAGTAAAAAATAATGCAGCTGTGCAATTATAATTTTTTTTTAATAAAAATGTAGACACAATTTGAGGCTGTTTAGTTAAAATATATGTATCATTTTAAAGTTTACTTCCATTAGTATTAATTTTCTTTGTTTAGTTTTTTGCGTATTATCTCAAAGCATACTTAATTTCATCAGTTTTCTCCCTGAAAATGTTTAACTGTACAAATGTTGGTTTTAGTCGCTAATAAAGATCAAAAGGAAACCTATTTTCAACTATAATAAATGTGAGTATATAGTAGCACACATACCTTGTCGAATATTAATTAGCTGAGATGTTTGTTCAACTTAAAATGAGCTCCACCCCCTAACTTCGCAGATTACGTACATATGTCATATTTGCCCTAATCATGTGTACAATGATTGTCAAATAAGCGTACACACACCTAGATATGTACATAATATAGCAGAAGAAGCAATCGTATGACATTTGTGTAACTTTCTAAACCACAATGACAACCAAGCAGTAAACATAGTTAGTTAGTTACCTTTCCTATATATATATATTATACAATAGAACTAACCTTATCCACGTCGAGTATAATGTGTATATATATATATATAGGCGTACATTTCACCAAATTTAAATATATACAGAAATAAAATGACACATGATTGAGAAACACTCGAAATTTCTCTTCGTAGACTTTCCATACAGAACCAGAACCCTCAATCTCTACAAGTTTCCGCTGTGTTTATTTTACATAAATATATATTGTATATACATACGTACATACATATATATATATATATAACCCTACTGAGCGCTTGGTTTTGTTTGTAAATGGTTTTTATTTACAGTATAGTGTAAAAAAAGAGCGATTTCAGCATTGCTTGTATTCATACCTTTCCCATGGTCATGGATTGCGTGGGAATATATAATGTAGAAGCTTACAGCAAGTCATTGAGAAATTAAATCGATAATTACCTATTGAATCCGACTGTTATACTCATAATCACAATTAGTGTTAGTAAAGTTCTTTTTACTCCAATGTAGGTCGAATGAAAGGGATTTTGAAATCGTAATCAACATGCATAATATAGGTACCCACATATTTCAAAATTAATCTACGCATCTTTAATTTTATCAAAGTACAACAATTGGTAGGTTCATAAAATTTAACATTTCTACTTGCAATAAGTATGTATGTAAGTAGAATAATCCGTTAGGAATATATCATAAATTTATATTGAAGTATAATATTGTTACATATTATTATATGTTGTAAGCGCAGTTGACTAATTGATCAAATATAAAAAATATAAACGAAGCATAAAGCAGGTTACAGCTAAAACTTTGTTATTATTACAATGTGAAATAGAGAATTACATTTAAGCTTTCAGTTTGGTATTTGTTATATCTATATTATACCGGTGACTATATGACCTAGAAATATATATACACAGCATTTTATCTCAATATAGGTGATATAAAAGTCGATCTGGATATTCCTTCGTGTTGTTAAAAAAATTGAAATCATGCAATATTTATAATAAAACCATAAAATGAACAATAAAATCTTTATTGAACAATTAATTTCCATTAAAAATTTTCAAATCAAATTTTTTTGGATGTGTTTTCATGAATAATTTAAGCGTTATTCAGTTTAGTTGTAACTTATAAAGGCATCGAAAATATTGAAATAAAAGAATTTTGAATACATTGCTTACCTATATAAATATTTCAGTTTTAAAGTTGATCCGAAAAATCGATATTTTGAACAAAAATGTGTACTCTTGATCTTTATTGAGTAGTATAAATACATATATTACGATAAAATAACGATTTTTAATTACCTGGAAAAGGAGAATTTATTAGATGAGGTTTGCATTAGGATTATTATTTTAAGGTAATTATACATTATAATTATTTCCTAATATATAGTACAAATACATTATGTACATAATGTTAAATCCGGTAAATACGTAATACGTATTATTTGTATACTTTTAAGAAAATCCCGCAGGACAGCTTTTTAATTTAAAGGAGAACTTCCCAGCTTCTATTCCCTGTTTTTCAGTTACTTTGTGCTACATAGTTCATAAAACAAACATAATGCACAGATTGTATATGTACAGCAAGTTCTAATAATATTTGGCCGAAATTTTTAATAAATAAAATATATTCAACTGCTCCAGAATTCACTCTTTGCATAAATGTATTATATATCTTCTGGCATTCTTCTCGGGGTCGGGGGGCAGCTGTGCTATGATTGGCTGACGTTCTCATTACTTTCGTTTGTTACTCTATATACCTATACAGGCTTATCAGTGCGCTGCAGTACAGCCGCTTTTCTATTTCTCTGTTATACTCTGAATTTTTCCATTCTTTGTTAATGCATAAATGTTGTTATAAACAAACAAACAAATAAAGAAAGAAAAAAAATATATATATAGCTCCAATTTGACTTTTTTAGAGAATACATGAAACAGAATAATTAAGGCAAACTCTATAAATGTGGATTAAAATATTTTATCACTGTGTATCGCTTTTATTTTAAAGATATATGTATATTAAAATCTTCAATCTCAGATTTGTAGAAGAACTGCGTATTTATCGATATTTAAATTGTATGTTTGTTTAACAACAACAGAAAATAAATTGCTGCAAAATTTTAATTTTCGCTCCAAAATTCAATCCAATTTCTATAGAATTTATAAATATTTCTATGCTAAATAAATGTAGGTGCATGTTTTATAACCTTTTTGTAATAGAAACATTTTTAATAAAAGAAACAAATTGTCAAAGAAATAAAAAATAATAATTTCAATTTAATAAAAAAATTAAACCACAAGGGAATTCATTTTAATAGTAATGATTACGTTGCGTTGCTTTAAAAATACAAGAAACTTTTATAGCACGTTAAATTTTGTATAATGAACGTGTAACTGAAGTGCATAAAATTGGATTTGCGAAATGTCAATTATGTTGCAGAGTATTTCTAAACATTATAAAAACAAATGCAAGGTGGCTATTATGTTATTTAAATAAGCTGTTTCTTTCTAATCAATTCTAATATGGAATTAAATCATTTAACGAACCTTTTTTTTTAATTTAATAGTTACATTTTTTACCTGATTAAAACAGAAATTTGATAAATAAATTTTAAATAATATACGACGCAATAATGTATAATTATTTACATTAATAATAACTAATACATTTGAATACAATTAAAAAGTAGCTAGATTAGAAACGTTTAATTAAAATATTTATATAAACATTTCAAATATTTTTATGTAATTTGATATGATGTTGTTTACTTAATTAAATTAAAAGTTTAATTTACGTAAAAATCAAATTTACATTTAGTATTTTTATCGAATGGATAGGCAAAAGTCCTGGAAATATTATGTTAATTAAATTTGTTTCAATCAGCTCTATTACTCTTTGTTCTCATTGTTATTAGAGCGCTGCTTCGATCCCTTGAAGGAAGAGAGAGAGAGAGAGAGGAGAGAGGGTGAAGGATGAGGGGGGTTATGTAACAATACTTCACTGCTCTTGCATGTATGCGTGTATATACCTTACAAGTACTTCTATAGCAAGGGAGACAGCGAGCGTGGGACAAAGACATCTTGTTTTCACTGGGAAGATAGCCCCAATTCTTCTGCGAGAGTGAATTGATCTTCCACTTACAGCTGTGACGAGAGACCAATGTGATAACAATGTGATAGCAATATGATAACAATTGCTGCGACCACGGATGCTAAGGAAAATCAATGATGCGATATTTGTTCCATGGCTCTCTAGTTACCAACTAATATTTGAAATAATTTTAACCTCGCAAACTTGTCGAAGTGTGTGTGCTCGGCATAAAACAAAACATAGGCTCGTTCTCCCCTCTCCCTATAGTTCCTCATTCTTTAACAATTAGCGCTGTAGACAAGAGCGCCATCGAATAATAGGCATAACATAGAACGGTAGAATAGATACATTTCTGCATCAGGAAGAGGAAACTATTGAAGGAAATAGATGGAAATCAGTATATTATATCGAAAAAGGAGGAGAAGATGTACCCCCCCTCATCCATGAAGAATTTGGGATTCAAAGAGACAATAAATTGATTAAAAATTGGAATCAACAATCAATGCTAAAGAGGAAACGAGTTTAACAATCCAAGCTTCCACATGTAAATGAATACTATAATATACCTATTGTATATATCCAAAGGTATACAAAGCTTGTGCACATAAACATTCGTGTAAATGTAAGTATGTATAATTAAATAGCCGTATTCATTTTTTTGTATGAGTTCGGGACATCTGTTGTTTGATCCCATTCTTAAATAAGTATCAAAATAGATTATATTGTCTAAAAAAACTTTTGCCTTTAAATATCTTTCTTTAAACTCGTATATTAGCCAAATTGACTTGTTTACTTTTGCAAAACAATATTATACTTTTGGAGAAATCCAAATATATTAAATCTTCAGCGGCAAATAAATTTTTTTACATAACCAGCAGTAACTAATATGGGGATATTAAAAATGGATCGACAGCTTCTAACCCTTCTGAACAAAATTCAGTCAGCTGATTTATATACAAAATCAAATCATCATTTTAAGAATGTTGAAATCCATGATTTCAATTTAAGTTCAATAAGTTTATGTAGAAGTAAAATAATGTCTTAAGGGTTCTTTATTTTCTGTATATATACACTCTTTCTAACTATTTAAGATCAAATAAGCTTCAAAATAAAAGTACAGATTATAAATAGTGAAATAGTTAATTATTTATCGAATGAAAATAAAAAATGTTAAACAATATTATTACTATGTTCATAAATTAATTCTATTGATATTAAGTGAATTTTCCACATATGTATGTATATATATAATTATCATTTGCATATATAGGTATGTTTAAAGGCTTTTTTTATATTTTATTAAAAGTATAATTTTGAAATAATTTTGAAAATGTAGTTGAATATCACTGTTTACTTGTAATTTAAAAGCATATGTAATACGATAGATAAAAGTAATTATTTTAATTACAAACAAAATAAATATTTAAATAAATTCATACATCTAACTATATTATATATATAACTATATATAAAGATCATTTAATAGCAAAAAATTCAAAGAAAGGCACTTACCCGGTAACAACGACAACGAAATCCATTATATTCCAAATATTTCTAAGATACGACCCACGATGAAGTATAAAGCCAAGTGCCACAATTTTCAGCAGAGATTCAACGCAAAAAATACCGATAAAATATTTCTCCGTTAGCTCCTGGAATATTGAACAATAAAGGTATTGACTTAGTTGAGAAATATACATGTTTATCTAAATGGAAACAAAATACCAAATGTTAGAAATCGTGGCTCTGTGTGCAATAAAAGGAATGACTGGTAATATTTATAATAAAATAATACTAGTATAAGGTACGAGGGCCCGTCAATAAGTTCATGGACTAGGTAGGAAAACATAATTGAACTATAATTGTTGCTCCAATCTATTAACCATTAGTAGATTAATGTCTATGTAAAAAATTTCAAATGTTTTTGTGATATACTTCTTTTAAAATTTGAAATGTTTATGTCATATACTTTTTTGAAATCCAAATTTTGAAATTGATGGTTATAGTTTCGTTCATTTAATCAGAAATTTAGACAGCGTGGAATTAACAAACGAGCATTTAAGAGCTTTGACATTTTATGACTTTAAAAGTAATTTCCCACACAGAAGAGTTTCAGCGATTGCAAGATGCTTTCCCTGAACTGTCTCCATCAAGGCCTGTTTACTAATGGTTTTCTGAATTTCGCTATGGTCGAAAGCCCCCGAAAGATGAAGACCATTCAGGACGACCAGTGTCTGCCACAAGTGCGGATATTAAAGAGAGTGTCAGCAAGTTGGTAAATGAAGATCTTCGAATAACATTGGAAAACATCAATATAATTCTTGGAATCTCAAAAGACAGTGCCTACGAAATAATTAACAACAGGCAGAAATGTTTCAGTAAAATGGGTTTCACACAATCTTTCTGAGAAACAGAAGCCCAGGTGCGAGTCCAGTAGTGTCCAATGATCATCAGGCTCTATTTCACAATTGTAACGATCATCATATTTAAGCAATTGTAACTGGAGATGAAACTTGGGTATACTTGTATGACCTTGAAACAAAGCAGCAATCTGCACAGTGGAAAACCACTCCAAGAACCTATACCCCTGCAAGATTCCTCAATTTTTTCATTATAAAATAATGAATTTAAATTGGATTTTTTCTGGAACCAACTTCAAAAATTGAATTTCAAATTTTGAAAGAACTATATGACATAGACACTTTTGTTCTTTAGATAGACATTAATCTTTCAATATTTAATAGATATGAGCAAAGAAATATATTTCAATTATAATATAACAAAAAATAATGTTTTACTATTTTTAAATAGTAAAAAGCATGTTTTAATGTGTGACCCTTTTAGTGAGCACAATATTGAATATAGCTCTTTAGAAACTCTATTTTTGGGGGAAATTACGGAAGCTTATATTACTCCATTTGATCATTAAAAAATGAGGAAGGTCTTTTAAAACTGTTTAAAGATCTCTTAAGATCGAGGTGATCTTGGCTCCTATAACATATATGGAATAGGGCGTATATCAACTGTTTGGTTATTTTAACGTTGAAATCACTGGGGACCACCGTACAAACTAAAGGTTTACCTGGTGATCAAAGAAAGAGTTGGAATCAAAAATGTAATAACTTCTAAATGTCACAGCTTTTGTTACTCTGAAATTTCGTGTAATCACCCCAATAAAAATACATGTCGATATTCTTGCAAATGTTTCAAAATGTTAAAATCTGATTAGTAAAATATAAAATTTCATTGAAGTCTGCACATCTATGAAAATTTACAATAAATTATATTCTCCATTTGGAGATATATCCATATATTATAATAGTCGTCATAGGTTTAAACTAATCAATGAAGAAGACAGAAGTACATACCGGGGTTCGAACTTGCTACCTTCCGTTTGAAGGAAGGAGTCCAACTATACTTGGCTACCGCTCGACTTATTCAGAACCCAGCAAAGCGTAATTACAAGTTACCTTTATCTCATTTCAAGCATTAAATATGCAATACATAAGAAAAGATAAAAGAACATTGAAGCAGCTGATTCATTAATTTACTTCAATTTTAAAGCTTTCAAGGCAATAATTGAAACATCGGGATGGTATTTTCTAAAGATCTTATTCACACAAATTGTGTAGCAAGATTTTCACCTTTATGACTTTATAAGTCATGGCTGGGAACTGTCTTAAAAATATGACACTATAATTAACATTTGAATGAATAAGGTTTTAAGCAGAGATTAAAAATTAATAAGATCTCTCAGTCAAAAAAATACATTACATAAGTGAATGTTTTTGTTATAATGCAATAATTTTAACGGAGATAGCCCCATTGTTGCCCGACACTGACTTGATTAAATTAATTGAAATGCGTAAGTCGGGTCAATTGTGTGCTGCATATCGCTGTTCAGATAGAAAAATGCACAAAATATTAAAATATTAAAATTTAATACTACTGATAATAATGTGTCTGGCAAATGTAGTATGGATCACTTTTTTATAATTTGAATTACACAAGTTTTATAATATTATTTAAGAATTTTGTGAATTTTGTGAATTTTCAACGTAGAATAAGGAATAAAACCCAACATTTTCAATAATTGAAAAGGTTCGGTTACAACTCTTGCTGTATTCTTATTCTCGTGGTTATATAAGTAAGTTTTTATATATTAGCGATTTTATGAAATTTAAGGCATAACATGCCCCCCTCTTCTGCACCCTCTTTTTATATTTCGGTATATAAGAGTACATATAATTCCACTATGTCTATTCTACAACAGTTTCAGCGTTCCATAAAAATACTATCTATAAATATGATACTTATATTTAATAAACTCCACGATCGATATATATGTATATTATACCAACACAGATAATTTGTCTGTCATGTAAAAATGCAATTATAAATTTTACTGTAAATAAATAAAATAATTTACTGTAAATTACATCAAGTCTTTATTTTAATATCAAATATCAATCTTCTTTTAAGCTTTGCTATATCCTTCTCTATAGTAATATTAAAAAAATATACGAAATAATAAATTATGCACAAATAAATTTAAATATTCAAGTACAATGAATATCACTAATTTTCGCCCGTTTAAGCGTTTTGAATTTCCTGTTGTTTTTCTTCCTATTATTATATGGCTAAGTTCTTGATACTGTATACTTTGCTCTTTTTCTACATTATGTTTGATTTATTCATAATGTGACACAATTTATTTATATTTAAATAACCAATAATATCACTTTGTTAATTTTTGCAATAAATTACCAAACGCCTTAATCTTGTTCTTCTTCAATTTAGTATTATTATCATAAACGTTTATAATACGACATATGAATAATTTAACTATGTTAAACATATACATATAACACTTTTTGGTTTTATTTACTCCTAATTATTTCTGTATTATTTGTTAAAAATCTGTAGGATATTAAATTAATTTAAAAAATTACATTTTGTTCGAATCAATTTACTGGTTATATGTGAATAACTGGTTCAAACTACAATTAAAACTGTAGTTAAAATTTGCCTGTTATGTTATAAATTATATAAATGGAACGAACATAAAGTGTGATTAGTTAAAAACAAAAATATTTATTTTAATTCAATCAATGATGATGTCTAAAATGATTAATGTCTATGGCTTGAATCGAATTTTACCAAATATCCATTCCTGATTACATTATTTTTAGGTTAGTTAAGTTATAATCTCCTTTTAAGAAGTCACATTCAAATGTACATTTATTATATGCTCTTGTATACTATTACATATAGTTGCTATGTATATATAAACACGTATATAATAACAAAATAATTCCCAAAGCGGGAGACAGAATTCCTTTTTTAATTTGTCTGCCTCCATGTAGATTATATAGGGACAAATTGTACGGCACTCAACACAGACTAGATGCCTCACTTCCCACGCAACATGTATTCAATATGTGCAGACAACTGAAGAAGCGCGCACCAGAAGTTAATATAATTGATTTATCGAGTATAGTGTGTACGTGGACTACTCCGACCAACTGACATGGCAGTATCATCCACGCGCCATCAATGTTAATCACCCCCGGCTGAAATTTGAAGCGAGGAAGGGCTATATAAACGAACGAATATTACATCAAGATCCATCACCATCAACTTCTATTCTCATTCGTGTTCTATGAGGAAAACATAAATTTACACCACAGAAATTGGTAGCAAAAACAACAACAACAACAACTATGTATGTATAACAGATATAGGGAAACAGAGAGAGGAGGAGAAGAAGAAATAAAATCATTTTCCCTCCCTTTTAACATTTTCTCTCCATTCGCGCCACATTATTTCCCATTATTTCTAACGCGCTTTATTCGCGGGAGAAAAGGGGGCAAAACAAATTGTAGGCTTCATCGAAAGGGTGCGTGTGCCCTAATAATCACCACTGACAATGTTGGTAGTGATGCGATGGGGACGATGGTACAAGCAGGAATAGCGCAGCTGCCGTCGAAACAAGCATCTAGGAGGATGATGGATTGAGTTAAAGTCACTCCGAACTTTTGGGGGTAACATACAGACTCGACGACTGATCCCGGGAATTATCAGGCAATGGGGAGTCAGCTGTTGGAATACTTGTCTCGCTGATGGGTGCAACAAAAGCTGGTGTTGTACCCTCGTCATCCCGATTCTCCTATTTCGAATACCATTGAACTGCTTAGCCTCGTTCTCTGCTATCAGTTTGTGTTCGCTTCGGAGTTCGTGCTTCTCTCGCCAGAAGAAAAGAGGCGTGCTGAGCTGCCAACATTTGACAAGAATGGTAGACACTCACTGTTTGTCTCCCCCCTCATCAGTTATATTATCATTCATCTAGCTATCAACTTCTCACTAGTACACAGCGCTGTTTCCGAGTCGTATTATTTTTATATCCATTCATCCAGAGAACACACTTCTTCATCCTTGAACAATTAACGAGGAAAAGTTACCTATACACTTACAGTTGAATGATTTGATGAAGCAGAAAGGGCTATGATGTTGGATAAATATGAATGACTGAGTATTGATCCCAGGCCAACAATGCGGTAACATTTAACTAACACTTGCGACTTAACATTTATACATCATACATTTTCATGGAAGATAAATACTGTGTTGATTTGCTTTCATTGTTTCTGTGTAAATGGGAACTTCCCCGATGACTTTCAGTATTAAGATTTGTCAAGAAAAAGTTTGAATCCGATGAGAAATCATTTTAATGTAAGATACATTTCTGTAATACATATATCCATTAAAAAAAATAGATTTCAATTTACAATTTAAGAAATTGTAATCATTGTACATTGTGTATATTTTAAATTATTCAAAACAAATCTCAAAAAGACTAAACTATTTTGTCATTAATTGTAAATCCAATTTTCCAGGTGTTATTGTCAATTTAGAGAAAAATATCCAAACATTTCTTTGTGCTCATTTTCCAAAATGTTGATATTAATTTATACTGAATCAGTGTTATCTAATGAAATGATATAACCTCGACAACCATTTTATGTATGCACAGAATCTACCGATTGAACCATATTCACTCTGTATTGTATACGAGGATAGTTTTAGGCAGATATACATATATGCATTTTAGATTTACGTTACCTTCGATTGAATGATTTTTTGAATATTAAAAATAACACACGGAAAATTCTATTTTAATTTACATAATTTCTTTTTAGACGTAGTGTTTGATATTAAAGTAAAATGTTTAACCTGTTTTGTTTTTTTATATAAAATAAACATAACTGCAATGATTTCTGTAAATGCTTGAATTTATCATTTTAATTTTATCAAAGAGGATTCAAAGAGTTAAAATAACAAAACACGAAATGTTATTTAGTAGAAAAAATGATCTTTATGTATAATTAAAGTTGTCTCGAATATTGTGATTCTTATTTAATAAAATCCTTGTTGATAAATAACTAACTTTGATGTATTTTTCCTCATAAAAGCCAGAATATATTGAAGACTTGCTTGCTCTTACGGACGAATAATTTGTTTTGAACTTTATTATATGTATCTACTATTTTCCTTTTCAAATAATAGATGCATACATTTTATCTAATTTAAATACTAGAAGATATTTTCCAGTTTTCAAAAAAGCCTATCTTTATTTTGAGACTTTGAGACAAATTTTCAATAACATGATAGTATGATTTTAACAAACTATAATTTAATAAAGTCATTTCTAAAATGTAAACAATAATATATCTCTAATTTAGATTAGCATTTACCTATGTGCCTGTTTATAGCAAGAAAACTATGGAAATATGAAACAAAACTTTAAGTATTCGATGAGGTATTGTTTGACTTTATGATAAGTACTAGCTTTGTAATACTAGCTTTGTAATACTAGCTTTGTAATACTAGCTTTGTAATACTAGCTTTGTAATACTAGCTTTGTAATAACTAGCTTTGTAATAACTAGCTTTGTAATACTAGTTTTGTAATACTAGCTTTGTAATACTAGCTTTGTAATAACTAGCTTTACGTACTACTTTGTAATAAGTACTAATTTAGTATAAGTACTATAATAAGTACTAAATAAATCCACTAGCCTAATGGAAATAGGCTTCAGTACATTACACTAAATAGAGTCATGGGACAAAAGGTGGATTCATTTTGGCAACAATATGAAAGAATGTATATGAAAGAACTCTCTAGTTCTACTTAAAACGTATTATAATAAACTCATGACTTTTTTTATATAAGTATATTCTTACAATATACATTAATAAATTATTACTGGACAGTTTATGAAGTTATCCATTTTTGTAATAATTCAAAATCAATGGTCATTTTCCAAATTGAAGTATAGTCTGTTATAACATCAGTTTAGATAACAAGTTATTCTTGATCAGTATATACATTTTATAGTGCACGTTATGTTTGTTTTTGCTGAAGACGAAGTGACAATTTTTAGTTTACTAATTTCCGCTTAAGCGTGAAATCTATACATCATATAAAAAGATTAATATATAGCGCCAGTCATTCAAACAAAATGGAAACAATATCTCAACAAATTCAGAAATATTGCCTTATTTCAATAACAATATATACAGTCAAATGTTTTTCCAGACATTATATTAAAAATAAAAAATGTATATATCTTCATATATTCAAAGCAGCTAAGACAAACTATTTTATTATTTCACATTATTCAATATTATGCTTAGGTATACTGTTCAACTATTCTAAATGTATTTTTTCTTATTTTTTTATATGTTTGCACCTATATGTATATATATTAGATTTATAAAAATGTTCAGCAGGATCATTTGAACAAATGCGTATGGTATATTTCATTGCGTGTTATGGGATTACTTAGTCAGATCATAAATAATAATAATCGAGTAAGAAATAGAAATTAGAAAGACTAAAACGGCAAAAGGCACAATTTTGCGGCACTTCCCCTGGGTGATAATGACAATCTACGGGTGTGCCTCAATTATCAATATAACTATCAACAACATTGTTTTATAAAAAAAATTAATCTATTGACTTAATAGTTGTATAATAAATATTAGGTAAGTTATTCAATTTTGAATTTATCTACAATACTATCAACGTTTGTAAAGTTCACTTATTAATGGTGATTTGCTTCATTATCACCTTTATGTTTATACATCAAAATGAATACTTTGTTAGAAGTCTATAAAATTCTATTTAAATTATAATTAAAGTTATTTGTGAATACTTTGTTGGAAATCTTTAAAATTCCCTTTAAAATATAATGAAACGATGAATGTAAAGCAAACTTCTACAATCACAAATAAGAAACTATCCCATGCTATAAATTTGTTTTGTTAAGAATTCGATTAATAAAAGCTTTGTAGTCGAGATAACAAGTGTAGCAATTTATTTGTTTCAAAAGCAAAAGGTTATTGCACTTATTCGGTAAACCTCCATATTAGCATAAACATTACGACTATAATGATGAAATGAAAGATCCATTTCCAAGTTTAAGGAAAAATGGCATTTAAAAAATATTTTCATTTCACACTATAGGTACATAATTATTGCCATTTCGAAATTATAAAAAATTGTAAGGTCAATATCGTAACATGTTATCTTCAACATTTTAGAGAATTTTATCTTGAATATAGTAGGAAAAATATCAGTCAAAATCAAATAAAAGTTTTTAAATTTTGATTTTATGGAAAGTTTAATTGAGATACGGTATTGAATGGATATTATGTATCTTTAATAAAAACATATATAGCAGTTTAGCTAAGAACCCTTTTTTTCAATCGGTGATAATTAGATTTTATAAGCAATTTAATGCTTATAATTTACTAAAATATATTTGAGAAAAACTAAGTAGAGGTTTAACTAATGACGGTTTAATTTACTCACCAAATTATTTTAATTATATAATATGTAATTAAAATGAATAATATAATCCAATTGTTATGAAATAGTTTAGACACTAAATCATTTAAAATATTGGTTGTAGCGGTTGTAAATAGCGGTTGTAAATAAAGGAAGGTGTTAATTAGAAGTAAATACATATTCAACCAGATTCCCGATATAATCATCAATAATTGACATTATAAAGGATGCCGTTGTAAATGAGAATTTTTGGTATCAAAATGTTTATCTCGATTTTTTTAACACGGATTTTCCTCAAATTCCCACTTGACATAGCTACTTCTATCGTATCTGAGGTAGGTTTTATATTAATTCCCCAGCGATTTGTTCAAATTGAGAGAGTGGCATTGTACAGGGAAACTTTTGCTATCAACGTGTTTCTCAGATAAGAATAGAAGTCAATTTTAACGAAGTAAAAACTACAATTATATTAAAATTGTACTAGCACAATATAACTTTCTATAATGATTGTATCGCAGGTTATTGATGTGTCTTATTAGGTCGACATTATTATTATAAGTAGGTTAAGTGTGAGACAAAATTATAAACATCTAATTAGCTCGAATACAATAGAAGTAGGTCAAAGGAGAGACAAGATGATAAAAATCTAATTATGTCCACTACAATAGAAGTAGGTCAAATGAAAGACAAAGAGAAAAAATTTAATTGGGTCAATTACAATAGAAGTAGGCCAAATGATAAGAAATATGAGAAAAATCTAATTAGGTCAACTACCATAGAAGTGGGTGATCAAATTA
>JAYRBW010038104.1:0-11810 GCA_036023295.1 Invenusta paracnida | reverse complement strand
ATATAATACTACAGAGAATGTATAAATATTGTTAAATATGGACAAAACGGCGATTTTTTTGGGGTACCCCTATACAATATTCCATATTTATGGTATTATATTTTTCTAAAAAAAAGAAATAACTAAAAAATATTTTTTTTTAATATTAACATTTGAAAAATAATCATAATGTACTTTTCTTAAGTAAACTACACACAATAAAATTTCAAAATATGAAAGCCAATTCGTACAGGTGTGAAATATTTGTTTTCGTGTCCTTTTTATAAAAACAGTTAATATACATACAATTAATTAAGTTATATACAATAGCTTAGTTAAATACTGATCATAAACCCCCAAATAAAATGCAACTATTAATGTAATCACCACATAAACTGTCAAATGTATAATGTCTCCCAGTACTATATGTGATATAACGTCGTACTATCACCTCCTTACAATAAGTACCGATAATAGATTGATTAACTTAATAAATAACAGTACAAATTTTTATAAAAATTCTGTAAAAATAGTATATATTCAAATTGTTGATTTAAATAAACTTTAATATTTTGTTACCAATAAAACAGATACAAAAGTAACAAAAATATAACATTACAGGTTATTATAGTAATATTATTGGTAACTGATAAAAGCATTTTAAGGATAATCTAGCCAATATGCGACTATAAGAGTACAGTAAATAACCAGATAATTAACTGTAATGGAATATTTCTTCAGCTACGTAATTTTAATTAAGCAATCCATACTAAAAAATTACCTAAACATTACCTAGATTTAGTATAAATATATAAAAAATATATTGATTGCAATATAATATAAAATGTATTTAATGCAAAAAAATTAGTCCCAAAATGTAAAAAACATAGACATTCCGTTAATAAATATTTCTTTCTGAAGAAGATAAGTATAATAGTAACACAAAGTTATCAACAGCAACAGTTAATATTATTAACTGTAACCCTAAAAAATTAACATATCCAGTTAAAACAACACCAATGGAATATTAAACATGATTCATACCAACCGAAATTTTATATCCTTTCGACAGTATTTATGTCTGTGAATAAATTAAAAATGTCAAATTCAAATTTATAAACTATATCTTCCGATCTTATTATAAAATTATATTTTGTTAATTAAACACAAGTTACAAAGATAATAAAATTACTTTTGAAGAAATTGTAAAATTTTAAATGTAGAAATGTTATTATTAGGAGTAATAATTTGGCGTGGCACAATCTCCAATGCGTTCAATTGGTAATATAAAACTTCTTTAAAAATGTAAATATGTCACAACATTAAAACTATGAATTATTATGGAAATTATTCTACAAAATTCTAAATATTGCATCATACGCGTAAAATGATAATATATATATGTACATACAAAATTCACTTGCGTAAAATGATAATATATATATGTACATACAAAATTCACTTACCCTTTGATCTGTTCCATTTTTCAAGGAATTGTGTGATCGATTATGGCTATCATACTTTGCACGCTTGTCTTTGACTACGTGGGCATCGCTATTAGGTCGCTTTTCCCGACGAAGCTATAAAATATCAGAATATAATTTTCAAAATTAGATAATAATTAATGTCAAACATTTATTTAAGTCAAGCACTGTTAAAAATGAGATTTTAACAGGATGTCTACCGAAACACTCAATAAAACAAATAAAAAGATTTTAGTGAAATAATTTTCAGTATGTTAATTCAAAATTTCAAAAATATAATACAACAACAAAATAGTATGCTAACGAAACGAATTTTCTTTACTATCTTACAAACAGGTGGATTTATTTAGGGTCAGCTGAAAAGTAAAACAACACATTTTTAATGATTAAAATAATATTTACAGAACAAACTACACATTAACGTATAATACATAAATTAAAATAATAATTTCATTTTTTAAATGTATTAAAATATATAATAAATAATTTGATAAAGGTTTGGTAGACACCCCATCTGTTGAGACGAAAATACGCAACATATAAACGCAAATTTCTATTATTTAGAAGAATCTTCAGGATGAATAGGATCTGATAATTACAAATAAGTGTTTAAATCATATATAACTTATAAGCGACATATATATGACGAATTAGGAAACATTTCAAACCAGTTATTATTCAAAGATTAATAAAAGTATAGGAAACTCACATCTTTGTCTCTGTCTTTAGACGAGACTCGTGCATCCTTGTGTTGGTCCAGATGAATTACCGAGTGAGACCGCTTCAGAGAGGACGAATTATGACCCTCATCATCTCGATTTCCATTACTCTTTTGTGTGCTGCTAGGTCCAGAAGTGTGATGATGATGGTGGTGATGTTGATTTGTGATGGAGCCACTTCCACCACTACTACTTGATAAACGGTGCCGATGATGATGGGATGAGGAGCTGTGATTCCCATGAGAACCAGACTTGGTCTCACCCGTTATCCCACCACCACCGCCACCCACTGTCGTTATCTTGACTCCACCTGCACTCCCCACGAAAGTGGAATTGGCCGAGAGGTAAGTAGTAGTTGTGGTCCCAGATGGGACGGTAGAACCACCATTTTCAGAGGGATGCGAAGAATGATGACGCCGACTGGAGGATTCCTGCGGACCACCATTTTGACTACCCCCACCAGAAACATCTTGACTAGTTTTCTTTTTGAGCCGATACTCGGCAAGGGAAAGTCGTGGCTTAACCCCGGAAGCTGAACAAGGTGTCCCCGCAAGCGAAGGTTGATTACTTCCAGCCTCGTCACCTATGTCTGGAACTAATTCACCGTCTTCCGTATCCTCCAGCTTGACCCTGCTACCACCATCTCCACCTAAGTCCGAAGTTGTGACACGATGCATATTCCCCCCGCCAGTTGTCGATGTTGGGGCAAGGATTGGGGTGGTGCCTCGACTACTATCGGATGCCTTGCAGACTGGGGTGGTACCGCGAGATCGGATGAATTTGTCATTGTCGGTTGGTTCAGATTTGGGAACAGATGGCGACAGACTCAGATTATTTGTCGACACTGCCACTGCCGGATTCTGAAACATAATATTCCAACTACTCTAAAATCTTTCAGAATAGAATTTCTTTTAACATGGTAACCAGAAAACTGTCAATTTTATCCACTCTTTAAAACTGTACTTAAATAAGAATATGTAATTTTAAGTAATGGAAAATAACGCTCAATTCCTAATTAGTGTTCTACACTGAAAACAGCGTCGCTATAAAGCATATCAATGAATGAATTTATTGTTTAAATAACATTAAATAAAGAATACATTATATGTATGTATGTATGTATATATAAAAGTAAAGAACATACAATTGTTTTAACTATATGTATTGAAAAATAATGCATTAGTTATAAAAGAACATAAAATTCATTTTAAATATATAGATTAAACGATGATTAAATTGGTTTTCATTTAGTTTCAATTAGAAAAATCAAATAAATGTGAAAATATTAATATAAATGCATACAAAATATTAAAGCAATTAATATGATATTGTTAGATAATATAATATGTTAATGATAAAAAAGCCTTTATTGAAGCATGTAACTGAGAATCAATTTAAAACTTTTTTTTCTTATTCATATAAATATCTACCTAATCTTATATAATTCATGTACATATTCTATATTTTAATTTAATTCTAAATTGTGCTATTTTTAATTTAATTCTAAATTGTGCTATCTAACTACTGGAAAACAGGTTATAAATTTTACAAAAATTAAGATTTCTTTCTTTTAAAAATTTAAATTATTTAGATCTTAAATGTCTTATTTATATTCTGTTTTTCGTTTAAAATAAGACATAAATGTAGCAAAAAATCTTATTGCGAAGCTACTAAATAAGACTCGTCTTATTATTTGTTGAAATCTGACACGGCGTATTTATTACCATCACATTATTAATGATTAATAATGTTAATCTACAGAATAACACACTGACCGAACATTTTCTAATAAATAAATAAATAAATCATTAAATACCTTTCTCCATAATTTTATTTTTTCCTTGATTTTCAGAGGAGCTCTTTGAAAGACTTCCAAGAATTCTTCTGTCACTAGTTTAATTTGAACATTGGTCACCTCCTTGAACAAACTGAACCAAGGTTTACCATTAGGAAGTTTAGGAAGCTTTAATCGATCCCAGTGAGCTGCGATATAGAGGCTGGAAGCTGCCAGAACTGCCGGTGGATATCGAACAGACACACTAGTCAAATGCAACATATTGGTACAGATAAAATAGCTAGAGTGAATTAGAGATTTCGGTGGTTTCAGCTCAGTTAGAACCGGTGTTAAAAAGTCCATCGGTTGTTCTGTGATAATGTTGGGGAAGCCAATAACCATGAGCATGATACCTTCCATGGAATGGATGGTGGCGATCAGACGGCGCATTTCCTCCGTTCGCTGGGGAGGGTTTGCACGCAGAATGGTGTACATATGATTGATGACGACCTCTGCTTTGCAAGCATTGTCCTTTACTTTTCCTGCCAGGTAGAAAGAAGTAATAGCCACCACAGCGTGCTTGAAGTCGCGTGGCGAGTACTTCACATAAAACTGGTGCATAAACATGATAGCAGTATTTATCACCAACTGAGATCTAGATTTCAATTAGGACCGTATGTTAAGAAAAATAATAATTATCAAGTAAAGTTCATGTATATGTTTAAACTTATAAATTGAATTAATAAGTAACAAGTCCACAAATCTAAATTCTTAAAACAGAAATCTATACACCAAAATGATTTTTAAACACATAATCAGTTTATTAGCAATACTGTATTCAAATTATTTTCATCGAAAAAAGCATCTAGAGTAATTACACATAGAGTTTTGACTCTTATTGATTTCATTTACATCACGTTGTTCATTTTTGTCAATAGAAAATCGTTGTATTTTAATGAAGTTTGCATAAATGAGTAAGAAATAAGTAGTATTATTTTTAAAATCTTTAGATGAATTATCAAGACTTTTATAATTTTTGTATGTCACACGAATCTATAAAATATAGTTAGCTACATTTGTATCTAACATTTTTATTACACACATCTTATTAAAGATATATTGTATTTAAAGAATTATTTTACAAAATCTTTAAGGTAAGAAAATAGTAGTATCAAACTGTTATCAATAGTCAAGAAGAGTCACAACTCTATCTATCAATACTCTATGGAAAAAGTATTGTTCGCCATTACCCATATAAATAATCATCTAAAATACATTTAAAAAAAACAATAATGATTTCAGCATATATAGCAATAGTTTATTTAGCTAAAGTAAAATTCAGTTTTAAGCAAAAATAATTGCAAGCATTTCAATACTTGATATATTAAATTATTTTAAGCAAATATGTGAGACTATATTACATTAATATGAAAGAAATTTAAGATAAAAAAAACAGATAAAAGAATTGTGTTTCAAACAAGGCTTTAAAATGACTAAATATAAGTATCAATATCAATATAACATTATAAAAATGATATATTTTGATTATTAATATGTTGTAAACTTGCAATAATATTATACTAAGACAAGGACAAACTATAAGAGACTATAATGTTATAAATTAAGCAATACTGTGGATTATGGGACTGAGCTTTGTAATCAATATAATCTTCGTAAACTGAAACAATAGAAAGGGATAGCTTTACTCCAGAGGTGTTTGTGATTTTCTCATAGATATTTGTGGGTTAAAACAAAATATGATCATATTTTAATGATATTTTATAGTATTAAAAAAATGAGATATAGGTATATGATGAAATAAAACATTAATATTTATATTAAATAAGGGCAATCATAAGTAATACACATAGAATATTTATTTTAATGTATTGAGATTTAATTACGAAAAAACAAATCTATTAAATATATTTGATTTCATTTATTAACAAAAATAAACTCGAACAGCTGCAAAGAAAAAACAAAAGGAAACATGAAAAATATATAGCAAATATAAATTATCTAATTAAATGACTTCTCCTGAAGGACAAGTTCATCTACTGTGGAAGGCCTCAAACATAACAAAAATGCATAATATGCACATATATGTTATTGAATGCCATTGCAGCTGATCAATATCAAATGGCTTAATGACAAAGAAAGACCTCTCCTTCTAAAGTTCAGGGTCATCCACTGTGGAAGGCCCTGAGATCTCTAATATGGTAAAGATAATGCATAACATTTGTACATGATATTGAATGACACTGCTGCAGTTTTATAGTAAATAGACATTATTTTTTAGTAGTAGGCAAAGAAAGACTTCTCCTGACATGTACAATAATAATATAATTGGTTTTATTTTTTTATGTAACAACATATGTTATGCTTATTTAATATTTAATTTGAAATATTTAATAAGATGAAAAAATGTTTACTTGAGTTATGCTATATATTCTAATTTTTAAATTGCACATTTTCAATACAACAGAGCTGTATGTCCAATATCTTATTAATTAATTATATGACACTTTGTATTGATATTGTATATTCAAATACCCTTTATTTAGCATACTTATACACCAAAATTACAGTTATAACCTAATCAGAATAAAAACTAGCCATAAACATGTTTTGGTCTTTCCTAAAAATCAGTTTTTTGGACTTACAGTTCTCTTGTGTTCCATGGCAGTATTGTTACTAGTGATCTTAAACTTGTCATCCCCCTTTAAGAATGGTTTATATAAACTTTTCACATAATAGGAGCTTGAAATAGACAATTATGTGTCAAGAAGACAACTATGATATATGTATTATATTTATTATATTCTGAGAAAATTTTAATTAAGTTTGCACTATGACAATCAATAATATAAATAGTTAAGAAATTTATAAAATTTAATATATATATGTTTTAAATATCTAAATATATATATAGAATGTCAATCACATATGTGATGTGTGTATTAAATTATTCATAACAACATATGAAACACAAAAGTTATAAGAATAATTATAAACATTTCTATATTATTTACTGTAAGTTTCAAAGGATGAACCTAGAAATTTTGATTCAATTTACATTTTATATTATGCAATCTACTTCTAATTTATAGATATTATTAAACAGATGTAGTTAAAACCTCAAAACAACCGTTTTTCTAAGAATGTTTTTCCAAAGTCTCCTTGCATTATAATATACATCCATCAAGAAAAACCATAAATTTAAGATTCTTAGCTATTTTATTAGCTAGGAGTACACTATAACATGGGTCCAACAACTACAACATCTGTATTTCATTGTCCTAAGAACATAAGGTCGTGATCAGACATGTCACCAGATTGATGCACACTGTCTTAATATGCATCTTCTCCCCTTTTCCATGAAGACTTTGCTTATATCTAGTATTGATTTTATCAGCAGTTTTGTTGTAAGTGTTAGTGTTGAACAAGACTCATCTCTGTGAGAAGCTTCCAATTTGACTATACTCCATATAAGTAGGAGAATGAAAAATTCACTAACTTCAATAGTTAAAGCCCCTGAAAAGGATTTAAAACCATGCTATATAAACTTAGCCAAAGTTGAAAGACAAATAACACAATTAATTTATGATGAACTATGCCCTACAGGACATATAGACTTTATATATAACTATATAGTTTTATTGACAATAAAAAATGTGGATCTTACTGAAATATTTTAATGTATTAATATATTGTTTAAAAATGTAATTAGATTGGTAACTAAATATTTATATCATATATATACTATATTCATTATATCAACTATTAGGTATAATATGTATAACATCTACACTTACTTTGAAATAAATGGCTACTTATATTTGTAATAGTCTGTTTACTTATTAGTATGGATTTTAATATTTAAATGTATTTATTGACTTACTAGATACAGTAGAATTTGCCTATAATGATACCTTAAATCTGCAGAATTCCTATGTAATACACACAAACAAGTTTGCTTATAGAAACTTCTCCTATAATGAGTTTTTCTATAAAGACACATTTTATGTTTCCCTGCAATATAAAATGTGCGACCTATAACAGCACCAATGTTGAGACAGCTTTGATTAATTGCTCTTTGTTAAATAAGAAAAAGCCTTACATGTTTGACCCTTTTTAAGTAGCAGTAGGTAAATGCTTTATGATTTGTTTTTATACAGGTATAGTGATGATTGAACATTATCAAAATTTTATATTATGTATATACTTTTCTGTATACAGTTACATGTTTTTATACTGTTAATTATATTTATAGCCTATTTTTTATTCATATTCAGTACTTATACAATATATGTTCTATATATTACACTATCCATGTTATTACTTATGATCATTTTATCTTACCTATCAGTAATACTACTATGTACAATCATATTATACACATTGATATTTAATGATCTTCTGGGAGTATTATTTGTATATATCCATTACATGTATATTTTATGATTAATAGACTTTTATTACAAGAACAATAAATTTGATTATACTTTATACATTCTTCTTTAGCAAATATACATACAAATGACAGATAATATTATAGCATAATGCTTACCAGCTCATATAAAATAGTCAAATTTGTCTATAACATCAGCTCATCTATAACAACACTTTTTGGAGTGTCATTATAAGCAAATTCTACTTTACTTATATCACCAAAAAAAGAACTTTCCTGACTAAAAAACAAATTACATATAATATATGTTTTCATGAATATGTTTTAGATTATGATTAACTGGATATATTAATCATGAAATTATTTTCTGTAAATGATTGTAATGTATACACATAATTTTTACTAAAAGTTATATTATAAAAAATAATTATAATATATAATTTATAATATTTTAACTAAATTTTATTAGGCTATATACCATACAAATCTGTATTTACCATGAAAGCCTAAATTAATGTTTCCAAATTGTCATAGGAATAAGTACAAATTTAAAAAATAAATGAATGCATGTAATAGAATCCTTGTAAAATGATCTATAAAACAGTAAAATCTTCATTTAACAGCATTAAAAGCCTTTTGATATTTTATTAATTTAGATATCAAACATTTATTAGATATTACATAATATTATAATATTGGAGTTTTTGTTTGAATTTTGTTTAATAAATATAAATTAATAACTATATGTATCCTAGTCAAATTCTTCTTTTGGCAAGTTTCCTCAATTAAATCAGTTAGTTTAGATGGGAATTGCTGTGCATATAAACCAATAGATAAAATTATCTTTATAATTAAATAGAAAAATTAAGCAGATTGGCTGATGAGTGAAATGGTTACTAGTTTGTCTATATGAATTGCTGTATATAAATCAAAATATTAATTTATGTTATCTAATAATTAACTATGTAAGTGATTTTGATTGACTGATGAGTTAAATGTCTATGAGCTTTAAATCTGACTAGTATATAATGCAGATGTATTTAATCTAACCCTGTCTATAGGCTGTATCTATACTTAGACACATTAACATAGTCTATAGCTATAGACAAGAAATTATTTCAGTTTAAAATATGTATTACATATTTTTAAAATTTATAATATATTAACTATTTCATTAAATTAATATAATACAATTTATTAATATTTAAAGCTAAGGACTAATCATGTTTAATTGTTTATATATATATAACAGAATGTGCTTAACATAATATCAATCTTAGAAAAAATAAATGTTATAATCTTTTAATCATATAACTGTATTATACTATAAATTAATATTATACTAAAAAATTAATATAATTCCAAAATTTAATAAACTGTGCCAATAAATAAGAATTTGTTTTAGTTTAAATTAAGAAGACTATAGAAATGTTTTGAATTAGTTAATTTTAATGGGAATTTAATTGTAATATCTTAAATATTATTATTATTATTAAAAAACAAATTTTATATAAGTCTAATTAAAATATGTAAGAAATATAGAAAAATAAATATTTATTATCTTAAACTATAATTATCATTTGTAGTTAATTAAATAGTAGTATAATAATTAATACTTAGTCATTAAATAGTTATTTATCATAAAAAAATAATAATATTATTTGATTAATGACTAGTCATCAAAGATATCCATTAAAACTAATACTATGACTAAATCAAATTAGTTATAAAATTGAAGTTATATTAAAAACAGCACCCTTTTGCATTAAAACCACCCCCTTTCAGAAAATCCTAGTGCCAGTGGTCATTCTAACAATAAAATATTTCATATCATTAAAAAACATATTTCTTTAAAGTAAAAAAATATGAAGTTTTGGTGGTTGTGGAGTTCTTGGCCATAAATTACATTTTTTCAGAAAATAAAACATGATCAAAAAACAAAAAATAAATGTAATTAACAAGTAACAGTTATACACCACTAAAAGATGGTGGCCCCTTGCAGCTGCAACCACACCATGATTATCAAGCAGCTCACTATCCTTTAGAATATTTAATCACATTTATTTTTGTTTCATTTAATTTTCAAAACAAATTTATTTTACAACCAAGAACTCAACAATTGCCAGTGTTTCATTGCTGAGTATTGATATATTTTACTCAGGGTATAAATAATCATGTAAGAGACAACTAAATTTACACAACAGAGCCATATGTATTACTATTACTTGTACTGTAGTTGAATTAAATCTATTCTGACAACTATCATCAAGCACATTATTAATATAATGTAAATGTAAAGCCATCACTATCAGTATCACTATCAGTTTACATCAATTATAATTTTCTAATATTCATTCACATATTATGAGTATAGCATGAGTATCAGCACAATAGGTTGAGAGGAGTAAGAAATACGCATGAAGTATATAAAAATTACACAAATTAAATACATATTTTAAAAAATCAAAAAGGATACGAGGAATGAAGAAGTCCAATTTCTTGGATCAGTTGAGCACATTGTTGACGATATACTAATTCTGTATCTTGTGAAATACCTTTTTTCACGCCTTCAAAAGAACTAGGATCTTTAACTATTGAGGATTTTAAAGCCATGTGAATTACAAGAATGAATATCAAAAACAAAAAATTATGCAAATATGTACAATTTTAAAAATACCTCACAAAAGTAATAACCAACGGGTCCAATTTTAAACACATACATTTTTTTATTTTTTATTTTAAGTATTTTTTTGTATTTTTTATTTTAATGTTTTACTTTATAGAGTTGCATTTTTCCTATATAATTGATCTGCATACAATAAATAAATAAGATATCAATATGTTACACAGACATTGTAAAAAACTGTACCTAAATAACAATTATATTATGTTAAAGTTTTCAAGCGCGGTATTGCAATAAATAAATTATAATCATCGGCTCGGGAACCTGGTGGGCAAGTAGGGTAACGGCCCTATAAAAAACTGATTGGGTAGAACAAGCCATGTGTTTTGCCCTATCAATGTTTTGGTGTTATGCTATTTGTATATAGAACCTATTTGTGTTTAGGCACATATATATAATTGTATCTTTTATACTCTATGTATATATGCGGGCGACTATCCCATAAAATATTTGCCTATAGATGCTTTCTACGTCACAGGGACCGCGGAGAGGGGAGGCAGGGTGGGCATTTGCCCCCCCCCAACTTTTTGAGCCTATATGCTAAATAATAATAGAAAAATGGCAGCACTTCAACCTTCCGAGCAGTCCACTCACAATTCCAACGCTTAAACCTTCTGAGCAGTGTACTGACAGTAAACTTACATTGAGAGCTTGTCAACCCCGAACGTATTCCTTTCCCCAGAAGCTATGTGGAAAGGTAAGGCGTTCTTTTCGTCATGAGTGGTTTGAGGCTTTTCCTTTTTTGCATTATGCGATAAAG
>JAYRBW010038093.1:0-11811 GCA_036023295.1 Invenusta paracnida | reverse complement strand
TTGACCATGCTGGTTCTTATCTACACCAAACTAATCAAATCGGACCTCTACATATTCCTTTTCAATATTTCTCTGGTGGACTTCCTGTTCAGTCTGAGTCTTCCAATCAAAGCCATTCGCTATTGGAGGGCCTACAGAGAAGGCGTTGTCTACTACACAGAACACAGTGTCTGTGCCATTCTTGGAACCGTCACATATAGCAGCACGGAGATCAGCATTCTTCTTATGCTCACCATTTCCTTGAATCAGTACGTCCGAGTGGTCCACACCCATCTCTACGGGCGACTCTTTCGACAAACTTTGGTCCTTTATCCGATCCTAATTCTTATCACCTGGAGTATACCACTCACGCTAAACTTTTTTCCCGTTTTCGGAATAGGAGCTGACTACTCCATTCAGATTTCCCTCCAATGCGGCATCCAGAACAACAGCTTCAAAACCGGCGTCTACACCGGATTGTTCGTAATCCCCATTATCCTAATGGTCTACTTTTACGCGCACATTTTCGTTCACTTTGCCAGTCATGAGAACCGACTACGTCAGCAGAATATTGGACTTTCCTCAGGCGGTCCCAATCAAGGTGAGACAGCTGGAGAAAATACTGCTCGGATAAAATTGATCCGAATGATGGCTGTCATGTTCTTCTTCTTTATGGCCTCCTTTCTGCCGGTGTTTGTGGTCAACATGTTGAAAATGAAAAACTTTTCAGCGCACACAATCACGGCCGTGATAAGCCACCTGCACGCGGTCTTCAACCCCATTGTCTATATCGTTATGAACAATAAAATAAGAAGCGTGTTAATACGTCGTAGAAATGCCGTTTCTAACTTCTCAGCTACCATTACCAGAAGTCAAGCTCTACAATAATCATGATAAACGTTTTGTTTTATAGTTTTGATAGTTCATTGCCCGTATATTGCTTTGTCGATTGAAGGCAGCAGCTTTAGATATTTTATTTATGTGTCCTTTTCGGTTTATATCATAGGCTATTATTTCAAAGTTTTTGTGGGATTGACAACTATCTGTATATATAGAAAAAAGAATCTTGATTATAATCAATATAAAAATGTTGCTTCCCTTTTTGAAGTAATATTTTTATTTGATAATATTTTAAATGAAGACTAAAATTGAAATATTGAAAAGTGAACTTTTTGAAGTTGACATTATTTCGAAAATGTTTCTGTTTAATTTTTATTGGCCAGATTTAAGCGCAAATTAGTTAGATACAATTTTTGTTTCTTGTAATTTTTCATTTATTGTTTGCTTTGTTTTATGTTTTTGATTTGTTTCGTTTTTGTCTTTTCGAGTTTTGTTTTAAACAATTGGCCAGTTGACTGAGTTTTACGTAACCACAAAAAGAAAAAATGAACCATTTTTATTTTTTCAGTTTTGTTTTAATTTGGTTCGCTAACATTACATTAAATAAAGAAAAGTATATCCACTAAACACGCGTAAAATGAATGAGAACTATAAATTTATTAGAAACATAAAAAGTCTTACTAACAGCTGTGCACAAGAAATCTGATTCAAATATAAAAGAGATATACCTATATAGACTTTAATATAACAACTAATAATTATTTTAAGTCTATTAGAATAAATATATAGGTATGTATAAAATAATAGACAACAGTGTTATAAAATCAAAAGTCTCGTATTTTATTGGATTGCTAATATGGCTATATTATTGGCTAGTTAAACACCTCGCGTGTGTCATTCTTTTAGTACGCGTAATGATATAGGATTGGTGAGACATTTTAGTGGTCAATAAAAGTGTATTTCTTATATAGCTGCAAGATTTAAAATAACTAAGAAAGCATATAAATAAATTTTCATGTCAGCAAAGTAGAAAATGACTAAAATGTGTTCTGTATTTATTTAACAAGCTGTCAATGAAAAAGTACTGTTGAGAGCGTTCCAATATTTATTTCTGGTTTTCTATTAACCTTTTGACTTCGGGGCATACATTAAAAACGTAGTGGATAATTAAATAGTAGATAGTAGGTACTACACTTAGGGTGTAGTTTACTCTTTTCTTAAGATGGGTAATTTTATCAGCTATGTTTTATATCAGCTAAGTTTAATCTGTAACATACAGTAGACTATTTCCCAAACAGATTGGTTTAAACCATAGAAATAGACTTTGTTTTGTCTTACCTAGAATAAATACTCATTTAAATGCACAGCAACAAGCCAGTCATTTATTAACGGGTATAAACATGAAAATGCCAAAATATTGTTCAGTATACGGTTTTGTATCAACATATTGCAGGGGCCGTTACATAGTGGGGAGCAGGAGGGACACTTTCCCCCTGAACATTTATCAAGACGCCTTTTTTAGCTAATTTCTACTGCCGTTATAGACTAGCGTAATCGATAGTGTTTTTATAAAAGTCTAACATCTGACGCCTTTTCATAACCTTGCTCCCCCCTGACAAAAAAAGTGTGTGTACAATCGGGAGAATTATAAAATATCATTTAATTTGTAAGTACTATTGTTTTATGAATTAATTATAGAAACAGTATAGTTATTTATAGTATTTTTTCTTATTTAAAAATTTGAACTCATCATGTTTCTAATGTTCAAAATTTTTTCAGAAGTAATCCATGCATTTTTCATTAAATAAACTTGTCTTATATTCTTCCATTTATAAAACAATGCAATTGCGGTCAATTGTGAACTATTTTTGTCTAATCAGTGTTAATTTTATTGGTAAATATGAAATTTCATTTTTATTTTACATTTAATCAACATTAAATGAAATTGTTGTTATTTTATTGTTGACTAAAAATAAAATTGTTATTATTTAACTATTTTCATGTATTATGATATAAACGAATTGAAATATTAGTGTATATAAATAATGATGTCCTTGTGTATTATACCAGTGATTATATATTACGTACGTTCTATATATGTATATTTCTTTGTCCAATTTCGCTATTGTAATTATATAATTTTATATTTATTTACCAATCTATTCATGCCCCCGTGTATTGTAATAGTAGTTTTTATGACATAATTTCTATTTTCTATATAGTGTGTTGTTGTATTACTCTATGGTGTATATATTTGTTCTAGATATTATTGATTGTTATTATTAATAATAATAATTCAGTATGAATTTTCATGTATATTTGTATATGTATTTATATATTAATCAAAATTAATATAATGGATATACATATATATATTCATTTCGTCAAGTATTGTAATAGTATCTTTTTGTTATGTAATTTATATTTTCTATAATATATTGTTATATTATTAGAAATATAGTAATATTTTTATTGTTGTAATTAATTTTGATATTAAAAATTCATTTATAATTATACTGACAGTAACTTATTAAATTACGTATTAGGGAGATAGACACAATTTTTTAGCGTATTACGCTAGTTTAAATTGGTTTTAAAACTAATTTTATAATATTTTAGCCAATCCAAATTTTGCCTCTGATTTTGTAGTAAAAATTTAATTATTTGTGTTGAATTATATTGATGAAATGTGGGTAATGTTTGTTCTATAGATATAAGAAATGATTAAGTCCATTTCGATGGTTTAAACCGTCCAATTTTAAACCGAGATGGTTTAAGCCGTCTTTGTTAAATGTCCTAGTTATTTGTTACATTGAGAAATAGGAATAATAGCATCATAATAATAACGCCATTATAAAAGTTTATAAAATATGTTAATGCATTGCAATTTTGATTCATATTATTTAACTCTGTAACTGAAGATATTATGTATATAAAGGAAAAATATATACTCAAACATATTAATGAACAATTGCGCAATTATCGCTTTACAGATACTTAAAAGGAATAAGTTTTCTAAAACATATTATTATAGAAAATGATAATTTAATAGTAAGATATGGCAGGTTTTCAAAACACCTGCTGAGCGTCAATAATACAACAGAAATTATTCTATCGATTTTAGACATTATGATCAAGTCTAAATTAGTTGCTAAAGTTTTCCCTATCTTACTTTGTCAACAGGTGAATACATTTTCATTTATCATTAATTGTCTCTATAATATATGTTTAGATGAATTCCATAATACCTGAAAATTGATAGAATTAAATTAGCTCTCAAGATTTCGAAAAGTATATAAAGTAGCAACCAATTTCTAGAAATTATGCGGTTCACAAATCCTCCAGAGAACTGTAATATGTGCCTTTCAATTTAATATAATGTATAAAACGAAAAACATATTTTGATATTTACTGCTTAATAAAATGTAACAAATTTAAACAGATTTAACTAATAGCAGATATAACAATTTTACAAACTTTCAAATTTAAAAAATTAATAGACCACAAATATCGTTACAGGCTAAATGTTACAATAGTATATAGATTAATGTTAACTGCCAAACCAACTTTTAAAAAGTCTTTTAGAAGTGCTAAATTGATACTTTATGTAACATAATATACATTTAAATGTAATAAATTAATTAGTTTTTTCAAGCCTGTCAGATTGCTTGTAAGTAAGTTTAGATATTGAATGAACAAAATTTCGTAATTTTCTGGTGCGGCGAAGATGTATAGTACAAAGATGACAAGATTTCAATAACGTAAATGATTATCTTCAGCAAACTATAGAAAAAGTGTTTAAAGCAAAAAGAACATAAGTTAAATATTTCCTATTGTATTTAGTGTGTTTTTAGATGGAGAAATTATTGACCTCATAATCACTTTATTCATTTATTTGTATCAAATATAATTTAATAATTAAATCTATAAACAAGTGTACAGGTATACAAGTATACAACCAATTAAAAAATTACAATCAGTAATTCAATAAGTAAATCAATTAATAGAAATATAATATTCAAAGTAAGTAAATTCATTTATTCAAATTAGCATTAAATTATACATTTAACGCATTGAAACAATTAACTTTCATAAACTTCAATTTCAGATCAGTGGCAGTTAAATTGATCAGATAAATTTTAATTAGATTGATCATATTAATTGTGATTAAATTGATCAGACCAATTTTGATTGGATTATATTAGATCCAATATTAAATGATCACATCAGTTTTGAATAGATTGATGAGATCAGTTGTGATTAAATTGATCCGATCAATAACGATAAGATTGATCTAGTCACTGTCAGATAGTAAAAATATATTTTTGTAATAATTACATATTATATTTTAAAATCTATGAAATATTAAACTCTACAATTTGCAGCAAAAAAAGATTAAAACAATTAAATGCTGTTCATTAAATTTAGAATATAGAATGCCAATGTTATCTACAAATTAACTTAATTAGAATAAATTATAATGATACACATCAAACGTGTATGAGATCTATGCTATAAAATGTATCGCGGTAAAATACTGGTAAATCTATCGTGATTTGATTAAATAAAATTGCTTTCAATTTAGAATTTAAGAGTGACAGAATAAAAGATTTTTTATTGAACTAGTTTTTGTTTTAACTGAAATATAGAGCAACACAAGAATCTAAGATGTTCTGATACATTACTTTTTTGTCGTATAACACAATGTTTTTCAAAGAAATAAGTTGGATACAAAACACCCTTGTTTTGTTTCTACAATAGAACTCTATTCATCAATTTTAATTTGTATCGAATTTCATTGATAAAATCGATATATTTTAAATGTATGTAATTTATATATGTACACACATTTATTTAAAAAAGTAAAACCCATTTGAAAAAAAAATTCTAGAAATGTATAGAAATTTTTTCATTGAAATATTTATAACGTAATTATATTTTGTCGTTACATAATTATTAACTGAATTATTTATTCAATCTATTTTTCAAATTTATTTTAAATATTCAATTCATATAAAATACAAGTGCTTATATTTGTATACTAATATATAAGTTCAAGAATTGCAAGGTATATAATAATATATGTCAAAATCGAGTATACAGTTACATTGAGTTGCGTGTTGGGTTCAGTATATACATATATATATTATATTATATTTAGTATTATTATAATATTGTATTATATGTCACTGTTTTTCTTAAGCTGCATTCTTGGTATAAATATAAGTTGAACCAATTACAGCATTTGTCAATCTGAAAAATTATGCAGAAATAAAATGTTGTCAGTTACTTTTGATATATAATTATAAATATATACATAAAACATAAATAGAATCAATTAAGTGCTATAAGCTTTTGATTAAAATTATAATTAATATCTAAATTATATAATTAAAAAAGGGAAAAAATTAAAAATAGTGAATATATTGGAGCAGGACGTACTTATTAATTATTAATTAGGCACTGGATTTCTTCTCAAGAATTAAGGAATATGTCTATTTTTTATTTTAAAGAAATACTCATTTAGTTTATCGACTATATTAATTATTCAATTTAAAAAAAGCTACATATTTATCAGAAAATAAGGATTGTCTATGTTTATCTTACCTTGTTCTATCTTACTATTAAATTGTCATTTAGAAAATGTTAACGAATTTCTTCCTCTTGTAATGTAATTTTGCCATAATTTTGCAATTGTTCGCTTGTATGGTTCTGTATATTACCCTTATGTGAGTTATGTACAGTTACAGATATAATTAAGGTAACTCAAAATAGAACTGCATCAGAATTTTGTACTAACTATAAATAAAGATTTTTATAACATTAACTATATGCGATATCGTAGTAATATTCTACATATAAAACTTTGATGTTATAAAATATGGATAATAAAATAATCTTTGTTGAGAAAGTCAAAGTCATAATTTTGAACGGACATAAATTTTTTAAATAATTTTAATTTTTGATCATTATAATAATTATAATTACTGACTCATATCATAATAATGAAAAATATTTTCATTGACTCTGCAGTCAAACATATGCATATCTTTCATTTTTCGTTCGCGGTAATTCTTCATAAAGTTAAATTCATAAGGCTCAAAAATTAATGTTTTAGAGATGGAAATAACAAACATGGATGATGGTAATATAATATATTTACAATATATGGAATTGTTTAATAGATTTAATCTAAAAGCTCATAAATCTTTAAATGTGTACCACTATTAATTGTAAATCGGAGATCAATATTGCAACAATGTTCTTAATAGTACATAAAATAACAGATTGCTAAATAAATATAGAAGATAGACGTCATTTTCCGCTAATTTGATGTAAAAGCTTATTTATAGCGTTTCCAAGTTATTTTAATTCTCGATAAAATAAAGTTTTATTGACTACTAAAATGTTTCACAAAACCTATCGCTGCACGTACTGTATGGACAAAAAAAATTTGCCTTCAAAACTATAGATATTTAAGATAATTACATACCTAATAAAAAAATATATCCATGCTCAAAACACACGCGAGATAGCCAATAAAATACTGCGGACTATTGACTTTTCAATGTATAACACTACTTTCTATATTTCAGTATGTCCAAACTGTGTTTCTCTTCTAAATTTACTTATATATTTCAATCAGATTTATGCACAGATATAAGACTCAAAATTTATCATTTTTTAAATATATATTTCAATAATAGTTTTAATATATTAGCCAATAAAAAGGTATTTACTTCAAGAAAGGGAAGCAACATTATTATATTGATTATAATGAAAGATTAAATACTCTACATTTCCTTAGCTGATACAGGTAGTTGTAACTTCTACAAAAAATTGGCAATGTTTGAATCAAAGAATGTATCTTATCTTCCATTTCATATGTAAATTAGCATGTGTGAAAAATATATTGAAAAAATTGTATGAAATGGAAAATATAATATTTACGAAATAGTTTATAAAACGACCTATAATTTAAAATACCTCAAAGTTTATTTTTATTTTTATATGACTTCTTCAAAAAAATTGAAATTACCAGCTAATACTTGTCGACAATAAAAGAGTATAATATTTTATCCTCCACTTTATTAATAAGAAATATACATAAATTCTTGAATTATAGTTACATACAATCAGTAACAGACAAATATCATAGTAATATTTCATTGGTTCATAATCTGAGAGAAAATATGCAATATATTATATTTTATATACATACATATTTATACATACCATATATATTCTTGATGAGTTTTCCTTTATTTCTGCTGTTGAATAGAAAGCTTCTTTTCTCGTGATGTTTATCAACGCTACCGTTAACACATTGAATAGATACGTCTCCTTGGGATCTTTCTGTTTGGTGACTTTGATTGCCATTTCCAGTATCATACTCAACGTATTGACCATGCTGGTTCTTATCTACACCAAACTAATCAAATCGGACCTCTACATATTCCTTTTCAATATTTCTCTGGTGGACTTCCTGTTCAGTCTGAGTCTTCCAATCAAAGCCATTCGCTATTGGAGGGCCTACAGAGAAGGCGTTGTCTACTACACAGAACACAGTGTCTGTGCCATTCTTGGAACCGTCACATATAGCAGCACGGAGATCAGCATTCTTCTTATGCTCACCATTTCCTTGAATCAGTACGTCCGAGTGGTCCACACCCATCTCTACGGGCGACTCTTTCGACAAACTTCGGCACTGTATCCGATCTTGATAATAACAATCTGGTCGTTGCCTTTTATTGTGAATCTTCTCCCCATTTTTGGGATCGGGGGCGTCTACTCCATTCAGATGTCCCTTCAATGCGGCATCCAGAACAACGCCGTCAAGACGGGAATGTATTGTAGTCTTTTTCTCGTTCCAGTCGGGTTCATGGCCTACTTTTACGCGCACATTTTCTTCCACTTTGCCAGTCATGAGAACCGACTACGGAAGCAGAACATCGCCTTGTCCACGGCAGATACAACCAACGGCGAAAGTTGCGACAACATAACCAGAAATAAGTTAATTCGAATGATGGCGATTATTTTTTCTTTTTTTCTGGCCTCTTTTCTTCCCCTGTTTATAATTAATATTTTACAGTTAAATGACTTCAGATCAAGGGTAATTACTGCTGTTCTAAGTCATATGCATGCTGTCTTTAATCCGATTGTCTATATTTTAATGAACAATAATATACGAAACGCAATCGTGCGAAAAAAGAATGTCATCATTAGCTTTCACGAAACTCCGCGAAGTCATGTTTGAAATGCTTTGTGAAAAACTTATAATAATGAGAATTTTAATTAATTAAAGAAAATCGTCATATTTCCTTGACTAAATGTGTTTCAATCTTGTTTCTAAGTTTAAATCGTTGAATAATTGCTATTGTAATTATATTTATTTGCTTTCATTTTTTTTTACAAATAATTGTTCTTCATGTTGCAATAATTAAATATTCACAAGATATCAAAAGTGTGTTTTGTTAATAAGTGCATATAATACACTTTTAGTCTGCATATTATACGTATACATAACAATTGACTTCTGTTTTGTGTATAAATTATTTAGAATTTCAAGCAGTGTTTGAATATGATTTCTAATGGTACATTTACGTTTTCATTTAAACGTTGGATTGTAGAAAATACATCACAATTGTTAAATAAATGTATATTCTTCTTTATGTATCAATGTACCTATATTATTATGTATTTACTAAAGTTAAATTATTGTAATAAAATATATTTACAATATTTTAAATTAAATTTTGAAACTTAAATTATTTGAAATGTACAAATAATGCATATTGAATAGGTAATTTTAAGGAATACTTTAACTGAATTGAAGTAGTCCTTGGGTAATACATTATTTATTAAAAATACTTAAATATTAACAAAAATCCAAAAAAGATTACATTAGTAATAATTATTAGTATATTACTATTCATATTAATTATTGCACTATTATAATATACCTATATATAAGTATATGTGATGCGTGTGTATATTATATATATATATATATATATATATATACAAATGTGTATAAAAATTATTTAAGACAATTATATTGATTTTACTATTTTCCAGTAGGCTTATAAATTTATTTTATTGTGTAATTACTTTTATTAATAATTAATTATCTCAATTAATAATAATTATTGTATCAAAGTATATGCGTCAGTCTAGGCAGGGAATGTGTCAAATCAATCGATAAATCGATTAGAGGTGGTGAAATCAACTGGCCGGGATTATTTATAAACTGTTTCAGCTCTTATTGTTGACAAATAAATAAAATACACTTAAAATACCATTTTTAAAGTAATGTTTGTAACTTGTTCCTGCTTCTAAAAATACGTGTTTTTCAGACAGTGAAATGGGTATTTTATGTCTAAGATATTATGCGCAATCTGCTAAAATTAAAATCAATTATCCTAAATTTACTAAGCAAATATTTTATCTCAGGGTTATCTCAGGGGGTAAAGAAACCTTTATTTACTCTATGAGTGTTATATTTGAAATATTTTGACATTTTTATTATGTAAAATGTAATCTCAAGTTATGTTCAAAATGAATATAAAAAATTATAAATACAGTTGTTTATAATATGTCAAATGTTCTTCCAGTACAATACTTTTGAACGTTGTATACTTTCATAAATACTTCGTATATCTAAATTATAAAATATATCTAATAATAAATTTGTAAAGAATAAATATAATCTAATTTAATTAGTTCCCTAAAAATATAATCATCTTATAATCAAATTACATTATAGCTCTATGTATAGATCAGGTTACAAATTATTTGCAGACATAATATTCTCCAAAATTTATATTTACCTATATACCTATATATCTACCTATAAAATGAATAGAACGTTATATTATTTGAAAATGGTTACTACCTTAGAAAAATCTGGATCAACAAATCAAAAACATAAATATATAGGTACTTTAAATAAACAACAGGATGCTTTCAATTTTGCGTTTGTTTTGATGACAACATATGGCAGGGATAAATTAAGGATAGCAGATTATGTTTTAGAAGTATAAGCTTAGATATATTAACAGTTAATGATATATACATATGTATACCTACTGTAATATTTTTGTAATGTTATTTATTGACTTTGTGTTATAAATCTATATTATTATTATTATGTTAATGATTATGGATTGTTAAACGTTGTTCTAGACATTTAAAATGTTTAAATGCTACCTATATCATAATTAAAATTCATAAGAAAATTATATTCTTACATAATGCAATACGTATTCTAAGCAATGATAAACGACACGACAATACCACTAATAATTTTAAAGTATTAATAATTAGAAATAATATGTAACATTTTGTTCTTTAATATTCATACACCGTTTTAATAATTTAAATACTGCAGTTTGAGGTATGCGTTATTGAAAATTCATAAAATATAAACAAAATATTGTAAAAAAAAATATTATTTACACAATTTAACAAATTCATAAGTATATTACTTTCCAGTTGGGCATATTTTTTCATGGACATTAAGTATACATAATTTTAATATGATTTATAACTAAGTTAAAGTACCTAATATCTGAAAGCATTTCAGATATTTCAGGTTTCCACTAAACAAGAATGTACAACTTTGTGTGTACTTGAAAGTGCATAGACTTAATAGAAATAGGTCAAATAGCTTCGAATCCACTTTTCTCTTTCTCTAAGCTATGCACCAATTACTATTTTAAAAGGTTGCTTTGCGCGAAAGAGTTCATAATTATGAATCAGAAATGATGAAATTACATTCTTGGTTAATGTTAGAACTCGTGAGGCATCTATGATGAACAATATTTATTTTCGTTCGTTCGTTCGTTCGTTCGTTCGTTCGTTCGTTCGTTCGTTCGTTCGTTCGTTCGTTCGTTTGTTCGTTCGTTCGTTTGTTCGTTCGTTCGTTTGTTCGTTCGTTCGTTCGTTCGTTCGTTCGTTCGTTCGTTCGTTCGTTCGTTCGTTCGTTCGTTC
>JAYRBW010038082.1:0-11811 GCA_036023295.1 Invenusta paracnida | reverse complement strand
ATAATTCATGCCCTCTATTTTCATACGTTAATGTCAAATTGCTGGTACATTGCTGCCCCCTAAAGTTTAATACAATAGATAAATATAATAAATATCATTTGTTTAAAACTAACAAGTATAATCCTTGCACTATTAATTAAGTATGGTAAATAAGAGTGTTATATAGAATGTTTTAAACGAAGGTTATCTGCTTTCCTTATTTGAGAAGTAGCTTAACATTTATTTAGCACTTAGTTTGTGAATTAAATTTTACAAATACGTGCACATATTAATATTCAATATCTTATTAATATAATGTATTAATATTTTATATCTTATATGAACACTATTTCAGAATGCAAAGCAAGCTTTATTCGTCACTTACCGCGTCTTCCTAAGGGATTCAAGTGCACCATTTTTAAAACATGCATGGGAATTGATTGTTGCGCAACATTTGATTTTAAAGTCATAAAACCAAATTTGAGGGCATGGTTGAAGCTCGACCCCTGTGACTATTATTTTTCTGTCGGTTTTGAGAAGTTTAATTTCACTGAACGATTATTTACATATAAGTGGGGCCAGATGGAAACAAGAAAACTTGGTGAAGCTATTGTCATTAGGTAACATTGAATTTGTGAATAACATATTTATAAATTGATAGTTACGAGTATAATAGCGTTTGCTATAATTTTAATATTTGCATATCCGTTAATTTGATATCATTATTTCTATGTCAGTTATACACATAGAAATGGATAAATGAACTACTAGAAGGGAAATTTTGTTTAAATCGTGGCACCAATTTGGATTCTTACTGGGGGCAAAAAGGCCTCTTTTTAACATTTGATAGATATAGGAAAAGTCTCCTAAAACTCGCGATATCTCGGGCCTTCGGGCAGCTATTTAAAACCGGTTTTCACCGCAAGAATCTGCAGAAAACTTTACAGGTATATAGTTTTGATAATATCTCCATATGAGATGCTTGGATCAAGTAGTATTTTTTATTTGATAATTCTCCTTGCATCTCGCCTATACCAAGTTATGTAGCACTGTTAAATAGACGTTTCGAAGCAATCGATACTCTTGCATTGAGTTTGCTTAAATAGTAATGTTATGTGCGGCGTTGTAAAACATAACAATTTATTTTATAATTTAAACCGTTTGGTGCCGTGTGTCTATTACGGAAATGGACAATTTCCCTTCTAATTGTTATTGATCCATTTCTATGGTTATACATATGTTATATATTATATTCTCAATATTTGTACTATATAAACTAATTGCACATATGAAATAATCGTGAAAATCCTCCTATATTTGATCAATTTTGTATATATATTGTCGTTATTAAATGTAGAACTTCTTAATATTGGTATTTGGTCAACATATTCTTATAAAGCGATTTCCTAATATGAATATAGATATGTCTTTTCTATTAACTATAATATAAAACAATTCTCTTAATAACTAGTTTAACTTAATTTTGGGAGAAATTTTGAATCAAAAAGCTGAATACTTCAATAATGAACCTGATTTGCTAAATTTATTTCTATAAGTTCTAATTGTATTGTTAAAAGATAAATTATGTATCTAAAAATTAAGGAAAATTAACGAGTCAGTCATAAATTCTTAATTTTAGCATATTTCCAAATAGTGTAATCGCTAACAGTAACCGACAGTTAACAAACCTATAGAATCTAAACAATTTTAAATAAATGTTGTCAATATAATAAATGTAATCTTTAAACTTTTGTTCACAGATTTCAAATTTTTAAAGAATCTAAAGAAAAACGTTTTCGACTCAATTTTAATGTGGATCTAAAAATCGACGCACATACTACAACTTTTAAGTTCCTTGAAAATACATACGTTCCCCAAATTGGCTGTCAGACGAATCTCAAATTGCCTGGAGGTAAGAAAACTTATGTTTAATAATTGTCTAAACAAAAAAGAACATATCAAGTGTAGTTTAGATTACTAATATGTGCAGCTCTGTATGTAGGGGTGTGTGTATATGCATAATATATCACACCTTTTATATATACATATAAAAGTTTTAAGGAATCGGTATATGCATGTCAAATCGATAATAAAGGCTACATTTCTAATTGCAGGGTTTAATTATCGTTACAAAAAGTTAAATATTATTGAATAAGTAAATATATAAATTAAACTATAATTATGATTCACGTAAGAAATTTAATTTTTCCGTTATTTTTTCCACATCAATTTTGATAATTTTACTATTCAAGGATAAGATTGGTCGTCACTAAAATGTATTTCTCTTAACTTGACGTAATTTTTTAGTCTTTACTTGTTGATGATAGTCATAAATTTATTCACTGAGCATCCTGTTTAAATTACAAATATTTACTCAAATTTGCTAGTCACAAAACAGAAAATGAAGATGACTAGCCAGAGAAGAAAGACTCCTTTAGCTGACTGCTTCGTAGCAGTTAAAATTGCTTTTATACAAAAAGTTTATATGTAACGGATAGACAGTATGCAAACTAATTTATAAAAGCAACATACAAATCACCCGGAGCATGTAGAAACTTATTTTGAGATTAGACTCGTTTCTTAAAATTTTCGAAACAACTTTTAAAAACTTTTTTTAACTGTTGTATTTAATTAAGATAAAATACAATCTTTACATAAAATTCACGCATATGAATTCCCCTAAACTTATTAAAACAGTAGATCTTAAGGTCCTCCATCAGTTCCATTATTGTTTCGAAAGTTTTCAAATACTTTTGCTTTTGTGTTCATATATTTTTTCCTTTCAGCACAACTTTCGTTCCACAAAAATTGATTATTGAATATTTTAGCCACCTTTTAACAATTGAATATTCTTCCAAATGTTATTTTAGTTTTTTTCGTAAACTATATTTAAAAATATGTTACAGTTTATATATTTTACATAGATAATTCATGTAGCCTACGAAATATTCACAAACTGTTATCGTCTGCTTAAAGTAAGTCATCATATTACAATAGCTACATTTTATCCAATAAATACTGACGAATTCAAGCTTTTATTGTGATCGTGCACATTAACAAAGAGTTTAAAGTCTGAACTAAGTTTGTTATTACATCTTAAACATAATTATTATACATAGGATGACTGAATTTATTCGAAAATTTTAAAAACTCAGCACAGTAAACTATTCTGTTTAAGTAGTAATTAAATTATAATTACGTTTTTTCTTCATATTTCTTTCAAATAAATATTGTATGGTAATTTTATAAACGTTATATAAGTGTATTGCTAAATTATGTTTTAAAATATTGTAGGTATTACGTTATTATTTCACGTTATCTAGGTTTACTTCATATAGACTATATGACATACAAATATATATTATATATGTATGTTATTATGATATAAATTGGTACTTTAATTTTCTAACTATATCGTTTTATTTTTTATCTTTGTTTGAACTAGGATCAGTGAAAACCTTTATAAAATCACTAAAAAAAGATGGAATTGGTCTAATAACAAATGAAGCGATAAACGCTGTGTTCCGCCATCTTGGAATTGCTGAATGGATCAATACAAAAACCGTTTGTGATGACAGAACCGGACTTGTCATAAGTAAGCTTGTAATGAAGACTATCATAAAAAAAATATATATAAGTTTATAAAATATAAATATTTTTAATTACCAAATTAGCAAAGATTGTAAATTGTTATTTGTATAAATATACGCGTTTAGTTGCACATTTAGTTTTATTTTAAATGTTTTAAAATCAAATAAACTATATTTATCGATACATTTAGAAAATTGGTTTGTAGTACGATTGTTGACAAACATTAAAACAAAACTTTAATGATATTGCAGATTAACTTTGATACATTACATCGAAATTATAATTAAAAAAGATGATAAAAAGTGGTCTACAAAAATCAAATTAATTCAAACGTACGAGTCATTACGATATATCATTTCAAATAATTTAATGGAAATAAATCAGTTATTAGATACGGAAATATGTATTAATAGTGTTGACTGAACTTTTGTTACTTTACATATTGCATCTACGTATATATCACTTTATGTTTATATAAGTAATATTATTAATATTATTTTAAGCATTATAATTATTATTATGCATAGATGCAAGATATATGGACATTTTAACAACATTAGTTATATTACCATCGAGCAGTTGATAAAATGTTCGAATGTTGATTTACAAATATTAATCTTATTCTAAATACGTTAACGATTAAATCTAATTAAATTAAAAGAGTCAATATATTATGTTTTATATATACACAATATAGCCCTTTTAATGAAATCTTTAAGGTCATTTATTAATTAAAAATACTGAGAAATATATTACTCTACAATTTTTTTTATAAGTATTACTACTACAATTACACCTATATATAGAGATTTTCAATAATTAGTATTAAAACGATCATATGAAACTATTTCTTACAGATTTTAATTAAGATAAAAATAAGAAATGTATTGTAATATAATCTTCGTACATTTTAAATAATATACATACATATAATCATGTCTATATAAAGTAATATGAAGGTCCACACTATTTGAACAGAAATACATTTAAGTAACTCATTTTTAGAATGTCCCCGATTTCAAACGAAAAAGTCAAGTCTTCGAATGCCGAAGGGAACCCATTGCACCATTCAGAAGAACTGCCTCAATATAACCTGCTGCGCTACTCTTGATCTCAGCATTGTCAAACGATACTTCACTGCATTCGCGGTTATCGATCCGTGCCAATATCGATTAAGTGTGGGTTTCGAACGAAAAGTGCTCAATATTCCACTGTTCAACTACAATTGGGGTCAACAGAGAGAATTGAAGATTGGAGGTGTTTTCACAATTAAGTAAGCAAATGCCATTTCATTTGTTTCGCCTCAGTAGATAATTTTGTTATTAGTCTTTTAGAAAAGAAATTTTCTCGAAATATTGGCTTTAAGTTTTTTTACTATTTTTAGTAACTTTAAAAATGCTATAATAAATAAATTCATATAATTATATCAATGCATGTTTTATATGTTTTAATATTACATTAACACTATTTTGTTTACATTGTATATGTTAATATAGAAAATATTATGCAATGAAACACCATTTAATTTACTATGAAATGGTATGTTAATTTACTATGCTGGTATTAAAATTGGAGAAGAAATGTTGTATATATTTGAAAACCAATATATAAGCAGCTATACCAATAAACGTTTCGTGTAACTAATTTATATAAATATGCAGTTTTATTTAGATATGATATTAAATCAATTATTACACACTTAATAATAGTACTATACATAATTTTATATAGATTCAAAATTGACAGACTGTACGAAACCAAAATGTTCAAGTTGGATTTGGGTATTTCCGTCAATATTGAAGGCGATAGAAAACCCGAGCTGGTTATCTTCAATGGATACGAACTGCCTATTCCAATCTGCAATCCTAATGCACGAATTGGACTGCCCGGTACTATCAACATACTTTTAGCTGTAATCTAATAAATAATAATTCCACTATTAATAACACAATTCTGAAATTGTTAATTATGTAAGGTTAATTTGCGTTACACGTTCAACTTCAATATAAATATTTTAAAGTAAAATTATAGAAAGATATATCCATAGCACAAAAATATATCAGGACGAGGAATATGGGAGAAATAGGCAATATATAATATGTAAAAATATCTTTGTGCCAGATTCTTGCAAATTCAAAAATGTCATTGTTTAAATCAGTTTAATGATCTAGTGAAGTGTATCGTCAAAACACAATAATTTTTATATTTATAATTAAAACTTTACAAGTTTAAAATGGAATTGTTTTTATCTGGAAATTGCATTCTCTTCTAGCATATTATTGGCCAGTTTACAGCCTTTTGATTACGTTAGTTAGATGTCCATTATTACATTTTAATCTAACGCGTAGCACACTGGGTGTTCTGTCAAGCTGTTTCTATTTGGATTTACCAAACGGTAGATTAAGTTTTGAACTTTGATATTTGTATATACTGAGTATATTTTGTGGTTGAGAATGGTCTGCTGACTAATCTCAACAGTGTTAAACAGCTCCATAGATCATTCATTATGTGCGGTAATATTTTTATCTCACAACGGACGGCATAGTATAGGACGGAATACGAGAATACAAAAAGGAACCCATATATAATCACATGCATACGTCAAATTGGAACAACGGCATGAGTTAACAGTATACTCAAGTAGTATACTAACTCTAGGAGGATTAATATGGCTTTATATATTTTTTTTTAATTTAAGGAAAAACTAATTAGAAATTAGTGACAATTAAGGAGAATAATTTAAGTATTACAAATATATTCTTGATTTAATTAATAAGTATATCATTTATTAGCTAGATATTTGTAACAATATTTGTTGTAATATATTTGTTTCAATATTATTTTTAATTTGACAACATTGCTTAACTGATCAAAAACTAGTGACCTTTGTATTGTATTCTCCCATTGCAAGGTTCCATAGAATCATAAATCGTGCTTCTTATGTTGTGGCAGCGCATTTATCGAATGGACTTTTTATTTGTAATATATACTTATATATATAATATCTTATATATCATTAAAAATAGTTTTATTTTAGTATACATGTCACTTTTCTGTTCCGTTTAAATAAGCGCATTCAACATCATTCTATACGATCTAAAGCGCTTTACAAATATGTTTATTTATTATTAGTGTAATTAATTTCAGGAGGATCAATCAGAGACTTTATGAAACAAATAGGCAGGCACGTGACCAAATCGGCTATTGAACTTGTTTTACGATCTCTTGGACTGGAAGATGTGATTAATTCGAATGGTTGTAAGCATGAATCGAAAAAAACAGGTGAACTATTAGGATTATATTTAAAATTATATTTTACAATTAAATTAAGAATAATGTATTCAACATACTTTTAAATTTATAAAAATAAATGAGAGTTTGATCGCAAAGGATACTTTCTATGATATTCAGTTGAATTGTTACGTTAATATGTCAATATATGGATTTTTATAATCATAACAAAATAATAATATAATCAGGAATTTTTTTTTAATTAAAAATAATTTTGAAAAATAATAGACTTTGCATAGGTTATATTTATAATGTTATATGTAGTTTAGAATAGTTTATATATCCTACGTAGAGTATATCCTACGTATAACTTACGTATACCCTATTTAAATTGATCATATAATAAAATACCTTTTTGTGAACATATTTATATAAATGATATACATATAATAGTTATAAACCACGTGTTTTGTTTTACTTAATTTAATTTGATTGTTTAAATAAGTCGCATGCTGTATTAATTTATTACACTTGTCACAAGTTAACTTATCATATGGTTTATAATTGTCGTAAGTTTAATATTATATGCATAAACGTGTATTTTCAAAAGTATTTTTAATAAGCTACAAATCAATAATGAAAGTATGCTTATGTCCACAAATTTCTTAGTTTAATACGTTGTAGTTGTTATTGTTTTTATTTTAATTAGACTATTTTATTCCAATGTTCTACAATATCGAAAATCCATTTGTTTTAAAGATTGATATTCTGTTTCAGCATGTCCTCATCTATCTCTGCCAAAAGGAAAATTACCAAAACAATTGACCTGCCAACTTCACAAACAATGCATGGGATTGGAATGCTGCCTTGACCTCAACTTCAAGATAGCCAATTTACAAATTAAGGCCTGGGCATATATTGACATGTGCGAGTACAAACTTTCAATTGGTTTAGCCAAGTGGAGCTTCAGTCAGACACTTCTCACGTATAGTTTTGGTAGGTCCAGTCTAAATAGTTTTAGTATATATACAGTATTAAACAATACAACTTCGAGAGTTTTCAAAAAGTGAAATCATTAGGAATGCTTTTTTGTCAGGAATCATTTAAATTTCTGAATGAACGATTCCATTATCTCTCTTGAATTTAAAATGAAGCATTAAAATAAAATACATATTTTAAAACAAATCGATGAAAATTAATTATTTTAAATGATGCGATAAATACATTACAGAAAAGAAGATCGTAAATATTATTCATGCACATGATTTTGTTTAAATTTCAAACTAAATATTTCATGATATATAAATTCTATTCTTTACGCGCTTCGATTTGGACAGGGGCCGAAGCGTGTCAGGAATCAAATACGTGACCTACTTAATGTCTATGGTAACGCCAAATAACTCTGTCTTTTGGAATAAACGAGTCTTAAAGAACGACGTAGAAATCTTTAATGATTATACTTTTGGAAAGCTCTCTTCAAATAAATATATGTAACCAACGTGATATAGCTAAACATATATATTTAATTGATAGAGATCAGTAGACATACTATCTAAGCAGCAGTAGCAACGGAACTTTTGTAATTTCAAACCTTTAACATTGATATAATTAACCAAAATATTTTAAATATTATATGATTGAAAGTATTATCACAATTCTGCATGAAGCTTACTAAAATAAAAGTAAAGTATATTTTAGTGATTTAAGGAAAATTTAGATATCTACGGGTAGATGATCTGAAAAAAGAACGATATCGTCCAAAGTTAAGTTTTAAGAATACATACTAGATAATTAATTGGTCTTCTAAAAAAACTGAAGTATATAATACTCTTTAGTATATACATATAGTACATATATTTTTTCAAAATGTATTATTGCGTTTTTAATCAAGTTATTGTAAATATTATAATTGTTTTTTATCAATAGTAATATTCGTGTAAGGGATGGATGAAATGACCTATTAATTGATTTAATTACATTAATTTATAATTAAAACCACAGAGAAAGGATAGTACTCTTTGATTAAAACGTATTCGACAGTATTTAAATAATTTTGTTTGTTTCAATTATTAAGTTTCCATTATTGAATTGCAACAGATTTATAGCAATAAATAAAATAAAATATAACATTACATTTTTTTTTAATTTACACTAAATAAATATAAACATAGGACAATATTAGATTTAATATTCTTTATGACTCCATGAAAGGGTTATACCAGAAAAATCAGATTATTAGATAACGTGATATTATTGCTTTGTTAAATAAGTCTTTCGTAGTATATAATATATATTTAATAAATATATTCTAGTACAATTATAATGTTTCCCCAATATTGTACAAATACACAATTTTAATAAATTTCCGATAAGAAAAAGTTAATACGGTCAAGAGAAAAATGTTCATACATACAGCTAATTCCCGTTTACATTAAAGTACATAATACTATTTGTATAAAGTAAATTATTCTGTATAAGGCCAGAAAGTTTAATCTTGAAATGTAAGAACATTTTTCTGAAAATCATTTTTGTAATCTGCATCAGACTTACAATACTTTTTACACAATCTGTGCTCAATTTATAGGTGAATGGAAAAAAGAAAAGTTAGGAAAACCTTTAACTATTGAGTAAGTCAGTTAAAGTATATTGAAACCTTGCATTAAATACTTGTGACATAAGGAATTTTTATTGATGTCGGGGATATTTCTCTTTTCAGATACCGGGTTATAAAGGATAGCAAATTGAAGAAATTTACCATTGATCTGAAGATAACACTCAAAATCGAAGGAAGTGAAACTAAGCTGAATGTTCTCACTGCTTATGATATTCCTCAATATCTATGCGACACTAAGGCCACTCTTTCCTTCAAAGGTTTGTAATCAGATGTCATTAATTTGTTATTATAATGCATAATGCAGTAAACTTAGCTTTCTACTTATTGTTATTTCACTATTACAGAACTTAAAATACATATTTTATGATGCTATAAAATTAAATATAGTAATAAAAAATCCTTTAAATGATTAAACAGTTCCAAATATTCACGTTTTCCAATTCTAAAAATAGAAGACTTAATATATGAGTAAAGCTATTTATATTTTATTTAAAAAAATCTTTACCAAATATGCAAAAGTTTTGAATTCATAGCATACATCAAGTGTTTTTAAACTATATAAATTAAATTATTTAATCCATAGAATAAGAATGACAAGAATTGTAAAACTGTTTGTTTTATTGAAAGATTCGTGTTTTTTTCTCATTATTCTAACCTAAATCAAGTCAAAGTGTCGGACAACAATTTTTTTTAGTGACAGGTCCTATTAATTATTAGTTTATGATTTAAACTAATTAAATATACAACATTTCCATGTTTAGAAATATTTAGGATGATAACATATTTAATTATTGCTCACATTTAAATGAGTTCTAATAAAATATTACAAAAATTACAAAAAATTATTTAATATACTATTTGTTATAATTTTAATATATTTTTAATATGTATTAGAAACGTTCACTATAATATTACCTAATTGAATATAAATATATAAATATTTCATTGTAATTAGTGTTCCTTTATGACTGTGAATCATTAGTATTGCATACGTAATTTACATATTTACATAAATACTAACCCAAAAAAAATATATTACTTATAATGGAAAAATAGTTTTTCAAGCTGTTTTAATACCGATTATATGATTAAATCATGCATGTGTATTATTTATTTATTGGTCTATACGTGTTGTACCTTTAACAGATATTAAAAATATGATGAAGAAGGCTGGTAGTCAGCTACAAGCAAATGCGTTGAAAACTCTTTTGACAAGGATTGGCCTCAATGTAGACTTTTTCAGGGAAGGTCAATGTGAAGTAAAATCCAATGACATGGCTGAGAAATCAAATTCAAGTTTGTTTTTAATAGTTTATTTGTTTTACCATAAGATAATAACTATTCCAAATATATATGATAAAATTATGAAACTGGTCTTTTTTGAATATGTAATTTTAAAAACCTACATACATATAATATTTTATATTACAGTACATTATTGATGTATTTTTAGCCTTATGATCAAGACTTATGAAGTCGGAATAATGACAAAGCTTTATACTATATCGCAAATCACATATTAAAATATTAATTTAAATGTTAGAAATTAAAACAATTTTGTATAAATGTGATCGTCTTCATTACAATTAAACAAACTTATAATATAGTAGAATCGAATCTTTCTAAACATGAGATTAATTTAATATATTTAAGGTTATCATGCAATCTTTCGATATACTTTATTTGTATCATCCTTTCGGTTCAGTCTTGGTATGATAAAATTTAAACATCATAGTATTTCTTTTAGTATTTAGTAAGACATCGTTTGATTTACATTTAGACTTCTATATCAATATGTAAAGCAAAATAAATTAGTTAAATTTATAATTTATTTATAATTAATAGATAGTAAAAGTTAACATTGTCTTTAAAATGTATTTACAACTATGTGTAGTTCAAAATGTCATAACAATACGTTTAATCATATCATAATAAATCACGGTATTATTAGGTTAGTATTAAAACAAAACTATCAGTGGTTATTTTTATTTGTCATAATGATCCCCTCTCCCCTCCCACACCACAGACAGATATTATAAGTATAACAAAATTAAGCATTAACTGTTGTATTTCTTTAAAGTTAATTTATACAGTTTCTCCAATAAAAGTCAATTCAATATAAAGTATAGTAAAAGTATTTTATACCTTTACATAATGACCAATAAAAAATATTATTATATCATATAGTATTCTTTTAAAGTGAGTTTTCTTAGTACCTACATAATTTAATTCCATATTCATTTTGACACTTAACTATCGATATTATCAATTTAGATATTATAGATGTGTACATTACTTCTTTCGCTTGTTCTCGTAGATTGCCCTCAGTTTCACTTGAGCAGCATCCTTCGATCCAACAAGTTTATCAGTTGCGAACGACACCGAAGTTGTCTGGG
>JAYRBW010038071.1:0-11811 GCA_036023295.1 Invenusta paracnida | reverse complement strand
TATAAGTAGTACAAGCAATAGCCACCACATAGTGTTGTTAGAGGACCCTGAATAAAAGTAGAGTTAAATGTCCACCCCCGATAGCACTGTTTATTTAACCAAAGTTGTACAGGAGGCGGAGGCAGCTGTCCAAAGAAATCAAATACCTCCCCACGTCCATGGGGGAGAAAAACACAGGCGATCCAATGTTGACCAGTGAGAATGTCAGTATCAGTATTGATAATGAGGCAAACAGCGCCGGGCTTATCCGGCATCCTGAGCCCAACAGGGCTACAATTTACTGGTAGACACCCAGAAAGTTCTTGTCCAAGGAGTGGTGTAGACTCACAAAGCGAGAAGTAGTTGATTTGTATAGAGCATCTTAGAGTTATCTCTTAAAGTCCATAAGAATTTGACGCTGACGTTTGCTTTCCACCTTTCCATCGAAAATGGCCATAACAATCACGTTTATGGACTCGGCAAGTGCATTACCAAATTTTAGCTCCAAACGAAGATTCCCCCTCACTATAGGGTGTGCATAACCAGCAGTTAACAGATCGGGCGTAAGATTAAATACAAACAGGGTATAGCCTCCCAAGTCATAGTCAGCGAGCGTGATAACAATGTTTTTATCGCGATTAAACATTTTCAACCCCTGTACCAGACCTGCGATATACTCTCGTACACAGAGTTTCTTATCAAAGTCTGGTGTGAGTGGGCGGAAGGCGACGGTAATCAGGGCTTGTATTTTTCCGGTAATTTTGAAGAAATTTGGTTGGGTCTCGAGATTTTGAATATGATGCAGTAAAAATGTACCCCCTGATACCCCCCAACAGCAGCTGTTGTTGTTACAGTTCTAGATGATTTAGATATTCCACATGAAATGCTATTTCTGTACACATGGATAGCTGCAATGTTATGCGTGGTCTAAAAACGGGCGCACTGAAACGTCTGCAACAGCAACTCCCAAATGTACTTGTTACTGGTGGGGATACCCCTCATACTATCCATAACGCGTCCAAAAAGCATACTAGCAACGACCGAAGGGTCGAAACTTTACTTGATTTATTATCCCTTGATTTAAATAAATTAAAACAAAGAGAAACATTCAAGAAAATCGAAAATATTTTGGTCATCAAAATTAAATCCGCAAAGCGGCGATTTGTCAATTGCGATCGGCGATTCTATCAGTTGCTAATAATTGAGCAAGTTCTTTACGCCAGTTTTATTTTTGATGAAATTGAACATAAACGGGCATTAAAACTAGTGAAAAAGATTATTTTATCCTACAAAATTACTGATGCTGGAGAAAATGAATGCTTGGAATTAATTCATAATACTAGACAAAAATACTTGTCAAAAGTAAAATCGAAAGCGACCTAAAAGAAAAAAGAACGACTCGGAAAAATAATCAATCAATTGTTTCGTTTCCGCGATAAATTTTTACTGCTTGGAAAATTTTATGTCAAACATCTCTCTATCCTCAACGATTATGTAAAGTTGATTCCAAATGACCTTCCATTAATACATGTTCAAACGGCTGGTACGCCAATTCCGTTCAACGTTCATCAAAGCAGATGTGCTGCCGAGATTGTCCAGTGAACTTGTTAAGCAACCAGGCAATGCTTTACCATTTGATAAGTTCTTTGATAGACTCTCTCAGCTTGGAAACTTAACAACGCAGGAGCTTACTGAACTAGAAAAGCTAGTGCTACCAGGATTAGTGAACATTGCTGTACATCTGTTGGAAAAACTTCCTTTTCACAATGCTGTCCTCCGATCATTTGATGGTTTAGATCTAAAATAACGACAATCTGTGAAAGCAGTTGCAAAGCTGCGTGATTGAACGAAAAAATCAATATTATGAACATTCAAAAAGAAGAGGTATCGTTTGAAAACAGACAATATTGTGGAGCAGGTAAGGAGGAAATACCTGACCACAATAATTTAGCAATTTACATGCATTGGGCCAAAGTAGCTGTAGGTGGTAATTATCCCAATCTCTGTAAACTTGCAAAAGCAGCTCTAAAATTGAAGGAGCATTTACGTCAATGAACATGATATCCACCGAATATAGACCCCCTCTCTCCGTTGCTTGTCTTAGTGCTTCATTGAGGGGCATAATATAGGGCAACAGTATATGGAAGTATCTCCATACTGTTTCCTGCCAAACCTCAGTTTGAATCTGTAGACTCCCATCTGCGCGGGGCTTCGCAAAAAAGATATGCCAGGCTAGAAAAGAACCGGTTATCTGCAGCAGCTGCAGCTCAATTGACTGATGAGGGCCGGCAAAAGCGATAATAGAATTAATATACCCCTACGAAAGAAATTAATTGGAAAGCGACGTTTGAGGCTAGCCAGGTTAATTCCAGGTTTTGAAAGTCGAAGGCGGAGCTTGGCCAACTTGCCAAAAATTCCACGAGTACAACCAGTTGAAGAAGACGAAGTTTCTGTTGAGCCTGTTGAAGAAACCACAATCAGCACAGAACAGGAACCTCAGCGATCTGAAAAAAACGGCAGACGAGTCTTATTAATTTTTTCAGCGCAAAATAGTTGGTATGTAATAAATAAACTTCTATTAAATAAATAAATAACTATATTATGTTCGATTCTTTTTCAGTTCTTATCTCTTTTCACACGCATTCGAACATGTTCAAATGTACACTGAGCAACTTCCTTTATATTTTATATACACTATGTATACATAAAATTATTATTTATATATTTATATTTATTTTGGTTTTATAGTAATTTTATTGATCATTACATATTACTGTTATGTTTTTCCTCACGTATCATGTTTTTATTTTATTTACTGACTAACTTTGCGAAATTCTCCGTCCTAATATCTAATGTTCAAATGTATGTTTATTTTATATCACTGTTATCCAAATTGTAACTTCATTATTGTGTTGAAGCATTATTACACCCTCTGTTTTATTCTTAAACATTTTTTTAATATACATATAAGTAATGTTAATTACTACATGTACCAATTATAATTAGTTTCATTTCGTTTAATTGTCTTATTACGTTTTTAGTTCTGAAATTGCTCATTTACTATACCAAAAAATAAATAAATCGCTCTTAGATGCTACATTTTTTGCGTTACAGAATTGGGACCTTAAAAAATGTTCGCCACTATGGCGGTTTTATAGGTCGCGCTACTCGCACAACCATGTTATTGGTTTCGGTTTTTATATCGCAACGAAATACGAGCTCTGAGTAAACAATCCCCATAGAGTCCCAAATGTTCAAGTGAATTTTGTTTAAATTCAAAAGGGTTGCGTGCAATATCCCAATTATAGGCCTTGTTATCAACCATACCAATAATTACCATTTTTGGTATGTGACAGCGAAAAAGCCAAATCTCGTATATGCCTCATCGATCACGCAGGAATGGTATATGTCTGTATAGTTGTATGTTGTGGTGGGTAGATTGAATTCTCTGTTACAAGCTGTTTTTCATGTTCCATAGTTATGTATATCCACTGTTTGCCGCCCCCTCTGTTTCTATCTGTCCTGCAGTATCCTTGATAAAACCTGATGTCAACATTTGTTCTCGTTTACTTGCACTGGAAAATATGTAGAAGCGGGATATTGAGATATGCTCTGTAGGGATACATATGCGCCCCTCCCTTCACTTGTGTATTTCCTAGCGTAAGTTTCACATCAGAAAAGAGGGAGTTCATTCAATTGTTTACTGGTATCACCTTTTGTGCATCTGCTGTATAGAAGGTACCATGTGCTTTAACAACTTTGCGACGCAAGTGAAGCATAGTATCGTTCATGTCAATATATTCATCAGGGGAAGAAGTAATTGTAAACTCGATGGTAGTATTGCTTTGAGACTTTGGTGACATTATTGAGAGAGTGCACAGCTACTCATTGTGCATGATCGAGCCAGTCCGAACAGGTCTTCTCTCAAACAAAGAGAGCTCGCTCTTTGTATACGGGCAGTCACTTGATGTAATCATACTACTGGTAGTCTTCTATGTCGTTTAACAGACATGGCCTTTTTTTACTCTACCCCCTTTCATGTTTATAGGCTTGCCTCTCCCCCATCCTACGCGCTCCACTACACTGCTGCCCAGCGAGAAAGACATTCTGTCCCAGATAATCGCGTCTAATATCATTAATCTCATTGTGGCCTCACTTCTTATGATTTTCAGGAATACTTTTAAAGTTTCTAACATTCATGTCTCCTTCCATACCCGTACCTAATGTAATTAAGTGCAAAAGTGGCGGCACGCTTCTCCAATTTTTAAAATGCAGGCAATAGTTTTCTAAGTATTGGCATTGCAACGTGTTCGATTGTGCTGAACAAATTACTATCCACTTGTTTTCTATAACCCGAGTAAACAGGGAGCGCTCCTCCGCTCTATATTGGTATCGCATTACCCATCATGTATGTATGTGTGTGGGCTTGTCAACGCTCCATGTTTATAGAGTTTCCCTAATGCGATTTTATGTCTGGCAAAGGCACGCACTCTTCCATCGAATGGTTGTTCAGCTTTCTCATAAAACTCAGACACCATCAATTATGGCTTTTGTCAGCGCATCTTCATCCTTCCGATTGGTATCAGCAGTAAAAAACTGATATACTATGCTGAGTAGGGAATTCATTTCACGAGCATCTTCCACCAATTCATAACCCTAATAGCCCCAATCATTACTAAAAGCTACAGCTACCATAGTCTAAGCAAGAGTGGTATTAGTGGCAAGACAGCCTGACCGATGAAGATGGGCTTGTCCAATACTACCCGATCTTTGGCCAGGGTTATACTTATGAGTGAATTATTCAAGCGGATTGAAGAGAGGTATTCAGATCATGAGGAGTAGGTTGTGAGTGATTCAGCAGAGGTGCAAAGCCGAAACTTCATTCTAATAGGGAGATGGGGGTTATATGCACAAAATAATGAAATAATATTAGAGAGAGAGATGGTGCTTACCTCTTGCGACCATTTTCCTTTGTCTTTCGGAACAGATTATTGTTCTTAAACTTATAAAAATCCGTTTCGAAGATTGAGGCAGCCTGGTGACATCGCTTGTATTTATATGAAAAATAGGTCTCGAAAAATGCTGCTTGCTTGAATTTGAGAGTTCGATGCACCTTCTTAATTATGAGACCCATGATACAATTAAAGGAGGCGGCCGTGAACTACATAGTTTTCCTTATTCCAATGAGTCAGCAGAAATTTTGTTGCTCCCTTATAAGTCTTCTCTTAATCGCCATGTAGATGGTTCCACTGCTCCTTCATAAAAGAGGACAGACATCTTTCTGGAATGATGCAGGGTTCTGGCGCTAGGGGAGGTCGCATGACTTGTTCTGCACTCTAGATGGGTAGTGGAGTTCTACTTTGAAGAGATGTTCCGTATCTCCCATGTAGTCGATGTTGATTCGGCTTACTTCCTCATCCAGGCAAAGTGTTGGCAATTGGAGTGTTGGCAATTATGTGTTGGGAGTTGACAAACGTCATTCCACTGCGGATTCCGCTCTACAGAAAGCAGTATGTTTCGGCATCCTTGATTAAGTCGACCTGAGGAAGAGAGAGAGAAAGAAATATTAGTAGAGGTAAACGCATATACACATACACATGTACCATTTTATCTTTCCATTGGTCATTTTAAAGGCCCTCCTGCTAAGGCTTGGGAGAGTCAGAGTGTCACAGGGGTCCAGTCCGTTCTTGAGTGTATGAATGCGAAACGCTTCGAACACGTCAGTCAACTGGTAAACATCGAGCTTGAGGTATGCTGACATGTAATCCTTGAGAGTCTTGCAGTATCCTATGCGAGTTGGGCCTGCTCATAGTCATCTGTGCTGCACTTCTTCACTGGGATAGGCTATCAAAAAATGCCTCCCTTGGCGATAGTGAATGGTCCCTTAAGTTAGATGAGCGGGGCCTGTGAGGTAACTATAGGGGAAAAATCCCTATCTGAAGAGCGATCTAATTGAAATTGTCATCATTAGAGAAGAGTTTGTGGGTAAGGGATAGCTGCTTGTGCGATAGAGTCCGTACTAGGGAGTCGAGCGATTACATCTTGAATTGTAGTGAGACCCGGAAGCCTATCTTCATAGTGCGCGTACGAGGATTTTTAATTATCGTTGGTTACCTCCTCCTCCATCATAAAGTCGGCATCCATAGCCATTAATCGCTCCTTCGTCTGGGCAATTACTGAGACTTCCCAACCATCGACATGACTAAGAGTCTCTGCGCAGATTGTATGGGAGTCATAACCTCGAAAGTTATGGAAAAAGACACAGAAAAAGTTCTCCCGCAGTCTCATCATCCCGTTGACTCCTCACAGGTTGTACCGCGATATTCACCTGAAAAGAGTGGTATAAACATATTAGAAAGAGAATGAGATTAGAGAGAGATTAACTTACCGATAAGATGGTCATGTTCAGAGACTCTCCAGTGCTTCTTAGTAGACTCGTCCTTGTCGAACTCAATATTACAGATGTAACATCGTTTCCGCATACAGTGCTCTGTGATGTCTCCATTAGTCAATACAATCTTCTGATTCCCATGTTCCTGATTCCAGTAAAAAAACCTTGGCGAGCTTTGTAAGAGAGACCATAGCATTGTAGACGCAGTATTGTCTTGTAGAAACCCTGTACTGACAGGGGGTGGTGGGGGCCTTCCTGCGTTGGTGAGGTACCAGGAGATAGCAGATAGCGGCTGCCTTGTGTGTTATGTGTTATCCGTTTGGTCACAGTGTTGATGGGGGCCTGTCTGTTTCCTCCTCGAGAAAGCTTTCTATATCGGTATAGACCACATAGGGAAGGCGCTGGATGGCTTGCCACCTCTCAAACTGATGGAAGCACTTGTCATCGGCTGGACCGGGACGAGGGTTTCGGGTTGGCCTGTATAGCAGTGCTCTCTGTGTCCCTCGAGGTATTCCCCATCTTAAAGGGCTGGAGGCAACGGTCGCAATGTTTGAATCCCCTTATAAGTCTGGTTCTTATTGATTCGGTTTTGAGGAGACTATTAATGTGGATAACTCCCACATAGTAAGCTGGGTGATTCTCATCGCGCTGGTAAGTTAACACGTTGATGAGTATGGGCTCACGGTCGTTCTCTCCATAGACCTCTTGGCGTGGGTAACCGCATGCTCTTAACATTCGGACTGGATGATTCTCATTTTCTTCCTCCTACTCGAGTAGATTGATGAAGAGACCCTGATTCAACTTATGAAAGCGGGGAATGTCGCCTACGGTGATGGGGAAGGTCAGACCAGTAAAGTTGAGATCGTCTTCCCATTGTTTGTAGGCTACAATACGCTTACGATTCTTCGAGACATCATTATAGTAGAATACGAATAGCACCGCATACCTAAAACAGTCTTCTCTGATTCTATTGTTCACGTTGACTAATGCGTGCTTGGAGAAGGAGTTTGGTATTGCTATTTCCACGTTTATTGGGAATACTATGGTATCTGACGATCCTCATTTCAAACCATTGCACCGATTCGATGAGCCAGTTCGATCCACTCTAGATAAACTCCTCTACTAGCCACAAGAGACATGAAATCAAAGAACGTAGAGTTATTCACAACTTCTGTTGGTAGGGAAAAAAGTTGCTGCTCAAACTGAACGATCTCATTCGTATGTGGGTCTATCTGTATGATGCAAAAAGCCAGAACAGGGTGGACCTTTCATTCAATGCAGCCGTTGAGTAGGGTGTTTGCTATCTCTTCAATCAGGGCTCTTATCGAAGAGAGAAAATCCGGAGGCTGAATAGGAGGATTAGTGGGCTTAAATCGCACATATCGTAGTGCGCCATTAAAGGCTGATGAAATACAAGAGCGGTGAACGTTGTCATCAAGAAAATCTTCCATCGAAGGTATAGTGTCGGGGTTACATGACTATATGTTTATAGAGATTACATACATTTAATTTTTAAATCAGCTGAGCACTGGCCGCAGATTAAAGGAGAGCGAGGCTGTACTGTCACTGTGGAATCAGAGTTCGATGGAGTAGAGCAGGGCTGTGGTGGTGATAAGATAATAATAGACTGAGCAGATTAGGTTGAAGGATGAAGGTCTAATGGCTGATCAAGGCCAAGTAAGTCGTTGAGAAACTCGTCCATTTCTGCAATGTCGCTATCTGTTTACAACATAATGAGAGAGTGCATAGGAATACGACCGCTCACAGGCGAAAGCAAGAGTAGAATGTGCTATAACAGACGCACGCGTTCTGTTTATAACTCTCCGTCCCCTATCATTGGCTGAAGCCTCAAACGGATTTGATTGGTCGGGAGGGGGGTTGAGCCAAAGGTCTACCCCATACTACTAACATGAAAAACAATCTGTAAAATCAATGTTATTATAACAGTTATAATACGCAAATAATGCGCAGCTATAAAAAACAGTATACAGGCATAGACTGACAACAGATTGTATTGTTAGTCTATGTATATAGGGACGTAATTAGACCTTATTTTTATGTACACTATATTCGGGGCGGAAAGCGCTTATATGTGAAGCAAATATAGTGCGCTGCTATGAAATATATCCTATACAATAAGGCAACAGAAATGTATTAGTAATTATAGTCCAATTATAGAACATGTCAAATATAATATGTTAAAATTATAGAACATGTCAAACAAATCATTATAGAACATGTCCAATCATAGAAAAATAATTGAATTTTCATTTAAAGTCTATGGTAGTAATCTATCAATGGCAATTTTGAAAATAAATATGCATTTACATATTTTTAACCTGTTATAATATCTTGTCTATACTTGCTTCATATAAACGCCTTTCGTCCCGAAGACAGTGTACCTACATAAAAACAAAGACTAGTTACGTGCCTGTATACTGTTTTTTTATGGCCACGCATTATTTCCGATATAGCCTATATTAAGCAGTGTATTATGACCATAGACTTTAAATGAATTAGCTATTGTTCTAATTGTTCTATTTAAAGTCTATGATTAAGACACAATTCGTATCACAGAAATTTGTGTAAATATTTGTTTTAAATAACTATATATTATTAAAAATGAACTAACTTTACAACTGAATACATGTAAATAATCTACATATTTAATGTACCTATGTACAGTAATTGATTAATTAAATACTTATACTTGTCAAATATTTTTTGTTATCGTTTGTTTTATTATTGTGTCCATGTAGTTACATTTAATTATTTTTAAATACGAGATAAATATTATACATATTTACAAATGCTTCTCTTATAGTCATAACCAACAATTTTCGGGACATTCCTCTTATACTTATTCAACTGAAATGATGGTAGACGATAGCAGTAGCAGTTCATCAACCAATCAGATGATGGAACGTGTTATGAAACAGGTGTACGGGGACTGGGACGACCCAACCACTAGCGGGTTCCCCCTGCCAATGCCGGCTAGTGAGGCTGGGCCCAGTCCCTCTGGACAACGTCGCTACCTTTGGACTGATGCATTTGGCGTGCTCAACCTGGTTACTCTCAGTCAACGAGCAACAACAGCCGAATCTTGTCAGAACTACTTAAAGGCAGCGGACAAGTTGGTTGAAGCAACAATCCAATGCTTGGGTGCCCCTAGATCACCTGAGTTTCCAATGCTGCCCAACGACAGGGGTGGATTTCGAGGAATGCGAATAGGAAAGGAGTTATCACGAACTCTGTCCGATGATGGTATGACCTATGATGGGATGTACTGGCATTATATTGACAAATGGATATTCGCCTTATTTCGATTAGCCCAGGCTAAAAGGGAGCCAGCCACAGAAGCTTCTAGCTTAATAAAAGATGTACACGATCGTTTTTTGGCCAAGAACAGTCATGGAGAACCGACGGGTTTATACTGGAAGATGAACGTGGATCTCAGTGTGATTCGTGGATTGGAGCACACTGGACCCAACAGCGATGCTCTCCATGGTTGGATTGTCTATCATCTCGTCAACACCAGTCATCCCTTTTTAGACAAGGAAGAAAAAGAGATCCGTATGGTTGCTCAGCGATTCCTAGAGTCTGGAATGCGCGTCACATCTGATCCGTTGGGCTACGGGCTGGACTGGTGGGGCTGCCAGTGGTTGGATGATGCCAGGGTTTTGTATACAAGGAAGAAACTGTGTGACTTGGCTCCCAAAGCCTTGGATATTCGACACGGACGCCAGCTTCCTTTCCGTCTCTATGGGGCAATTATTGGTGCCAAGTTGAGTGGCGAGGAATCGATTGCTGCAAAGGCGAATGAGGTGTTGTCGCAGATGGTCGAAATTGAATTGAATACTCCGGTTGGTTCACCGCATTCCACCATCAACAAGGTTATGTTTGCCACGGCACTTGATCCTTTCTCATTCCAGAAGACTGCTAGTGAACCTAGTATACGTTTGCTTAATTTGTAGTATTAACTATCTGTGTTAATTTACAGGTAACAATAAATAAAGTATTTTTTCATGAGTAATGCATGAATTTATACTATTTAAGTCCCTACCGATGTATATCTTCAAGATAATTACTTTATAGAGGGTTATTTTTTTATTTCTAATAGTGTATTATATATTATTTTTGTGAATCATAAGCCTTGTAAATTTAATATATTTTCCTGTATTATTGTAATGTGATATTGCTAATTATATTAGGGAAATATGTATGTATTTCATTTTAGTATTTAAAAATGTACATTTAATGACAGAGAATACATTTCTATGTATACATATATAATATTTGACTTTTTAATACTATAATACTATGGTGTTCACAATTATTAATAGAGAAAAACAGCAGTATAGTGTGTTGGAAGCACTCGTCCCCATCGCTTAAATCTCTACTTAGCTAATTTAAAAAATATGTCCCAATGTAAATATGTTAATGGCACAATATTAATTATCACGTAGTTTATTATTTTAAAAGTTCTGTTATAGACGTATATGATCTAATTTCATAGAAATAAGAGTAGCTAGTACAGCTATCTGCCTTTATCAATTTAAATACCTACACCACGAAAATGTAGTTTACTTGAAGTGACTAAAAAAATAAGGAATATGCAGACTTCTTGCAGTTTTGTAACATTAACATATTTATCCTGTCACGTATTACTTATCTGTAGCTTTTTTGAAAATTTATTGAAATTATATAGCTAGATATTATTCCTGTGGTTAAAACAAAATGTTAACTTATATAAGCGGAAAAATATATTGCAAATTTTAAAGTATTAATGCAGTTAAAGGTTAATATCACCTTTGACATACTTTTAATGCCATTTCAGATGGTTATAACATTATGATTTAATATTATACTATATTATAATTAAAAATGCGTTTGAGGTTTTTTATAAATTACAGTGCGATTAGGATTCCATAAAGTGGTCGACGTTTCGCGATTTTCTAAGGTCAATTTCGATAGGTTTTTCCAGAAACACCCATGAGGAAATTGCCTTACATATCAAATCCATAGGTTGAACTATATAAGGTACTCACTCCTAGTATGTATATAGGACTATACTGAAGAAAATATTCACGCTGCAGTAGTGAAATATTTAGGCCAAGGATTGCATCTTTTATTAATGTATTTTATATTTATTAAAGAAAGACTTCTTGTCAATCGATGATTAGATTAATTTATTTAAAATAAACACTGTTCTTTCAGCAAGAAAAAACAATAATGAACACACTGTAACATATATTGATACAAATATAATATATACATTATAATTACATGGTATAACATAGAGTAAAATGATCATAATATAGTTAAGTGACGCATGTAGCGGATTTGGGATGGCACCACCCCGATGGCTGTATCGATGAATTTGAGCGCCTGTAAAAAAATAATTTTCCATAAAATGTTTTATTATACCAAAGTATATGCAA
>JAYRBW010038060.1:0-11811 GCA_036023295.1 Invenusta paracnida | reverse complement strand
CTATTTAAAACAAAAAAACCTTCTGAAGCAATTTGTTCTAGGTTCGGCCATATTCAGCATAGTTTTACTGGACTATTACTCTATAAAAAAATAGTGTTATATACTTATTAAAAATGATTATTTTCCTCATTAAGAAATCGCATTTCATTGAATTGTTTACATTTTTACTAGTTTGATTGCTTATATTACTTCATGATTACTTACTATATATTTATATTATCGGCGATTCAATATATAAACATATTATACAATGCACTATAAACACTAAATACAGAAAAGCTTATTATTCTCATTTTACCTCTATGTCGTAGGTATATTAATTATATTAATGTTGTTCAAATAATATTTAATTGGCCTTCTGTCTCTCTCTCTCTCTCTCTCTCGTATGTATATAGGTATGTAAACTAGATAGTATTAATGTATATTAATATATCGTGCATATTCGTATTATTACATATCTCCGTGTAAACACGCCTGGCAAACTGAGTATTATTAAGAATATGAATGTACCTCGCAATATTGCCTATTATACATATAAAGTGCGACTGTATTATGCACAGTTTCATTAGTATAACCGAGTCGAGACAGACAAAGTATCTATTTCTAATTTCGACGTCTATCTGTAAGTATGCATATAGTTTAATTATTTCCTTCTTTTTTTGTATAAATATTTTGTACATGAATGGGAAATGACTTATATTAAAAGAAAGTTTCTTGAGTCCTCTCATTTTCAGCTATATCATATTGTCTCAGCCATCGGGAAGACCATCTCTTCTTCGTCGTCCTGACGGTGCTCTTACTGATCTCCTCCCTGAGCTCAAGAGATTAGGTGGGGTGATGGCCGGTCGGGTCTCCGCTCCTAACAGGGCGCCGAAGAGGAGGTTGGAGCAGCTGGAAGAGGCAATGGAGGACCTTCTGGAGGTCGTGAGGTCTAGCCCCAATCCTTTGGTGGCATTAGACTTCACCCTCCAGAGGTTTGCTACCCTCTCCGAGGTCACCCGTCGACGTCGGAGGGGAAATTGCCTCGTGCCGGCAAAGGAGCTGGAGGCTATCCAGACGAAGGTTGACCGCCTCACGTCAATCCTCGGATGCCGTTACTTTAATCTTCGTCTGGATTGGAACGTGGCTGCCACCGGGGCCGTATCTCAATGTGCTCTTTTTCGAGTACTCTTGGGGGTGGTAGCCACCTCCGGGTCCTCCGCAGCCTACTACTTCCTCCCAGCAGCCAATCAATCTTCCTCACTCTCGGCATCAACCACAGGCACGAGGGTCGCCGCGAGTCCAGGAAATATGAAACCCTCATTGCGGAAGCCAGCGCGACCACTCTTTGCAGAGGCAACCCTGATTCACCTTTCCCCCGTCCCCCGTCGCTAATGGTCCGTGCAGCCTTTCAAAATCAAGTGGACCTGTTAAACCGGTGTGAGGGTGAGCTGCTCCATCAGCTCAACTGGTTATCCCACCCCGAGTTCATCAGAGATGGCCTCCACTGAACCTCCAAATTTGTGGATGTTGTACTGGCCAAGATCCAGGCCACTCTGGTCACCTGATTTTATTATTTGTTTTACTATATATTTAATGTTATGTAGGTTTTGTTATATTTTGTTATATTTTATTGTTATGATTTGTTTTTTATTTGTTACATTTTATTATATTTAATGTTTTGCATTGTTATTATTAAAGTAGAATTTCTTAAATTCTAAATTGTGTTGTTTTTACTTGTCTATAGTAATATTATTTATAATGCTTGTTTCATTTCGGATGTTCTACAAAACGAATTTTATTCCTTTTTATGTACACATGTTAAAATGAATTACTTTTTTGAAAAAATAGAATAAGAATAAGTTAGAATTTTTAATATTATAATGTTATATCCCAGAGTATTATTATGTATACGCTTAAATACATTTCATTATCTTAGTATATTATCTAAATATTCTATATCTTATAAGTATATTTTAATAATAATATTATATCCATTTATATATCATTGAGCGTAAATGCCTAGATTTTTTAAATAACAATTGTACATTAATAATCATACCAATAATAAAGTATACATATACATACAATGTGTATTAGCATATATGTTATTTTCTAGGCACATATATAACACAACAGTATATTCTAATTATATACTTTACTTGATAATTATTTGGTTAACATTTGTTTATAACAAATTAGTATATTCCCAGCCTACAGTGGGCATTTATAATAATCTAGATTATTAAGTATATAATATTAGTTTATCTAATATAGTGTATGTTTAATACCGTAATAATTTACAGGTGATATAGGTTTATAAAAGTTATTTTTGAAATGAAATATATGGTGTGATCTCACTTTGTCTTATTTCATTTTGTCTTATTTCAATCAGTCTTATTTAATTTAGGCTTATTTCCATGCATTCATTTTGTCATTTATTTTAGGTATAATAATATAGAAAAGGTCAGTGTATATATATATATTGGTATTATAATTATTAGCCGGTAATGTGTAACACTAAATTAGTCATCTACAATTCATCCAGTAACCATATATTTCATATTAAAAAGGTAGAGACCGCCGATAGGCTGTCTCCAGTTACTTCTCGCATATCATAAATAGCTTAGTCACCTACATCATATGTTGGTTTTATGGCGACCATTGACTTAGGTCTTAGGAATGCTTGATAAACAACAATATTATTAGCATTAATTATTAATTAATCCATTGAGTTTCTTCTATAAAAATTGAATTATGAATATAAATATGCTACATTAAAACAATGCTCTACTGCAAAAAGAATGAGTGATATATAATATATTACGACGAATAATATAATCGCTACATAAATAATTCTTCTAAACCAGTTATATATAAGTATAATTACTACAGAGCTATTGATCGGCCAGGCGTAGTGGTCTGCGCCTGGTGTGAAAATAAATATAAGACCAAATGCAACAACTGCATAAGACGATTCAAATATTTTAAAATGCTATGATTACCTACATTTTATATCTCTTGATTTATTTAATATTTCAAACATAGGGAAAGTTCTAAGATAATTCAAATAGTTTAGAAATATATAGATATTTAGATATTTATATGACATTTTTATGACATTGACTTAATATGGAAGAAAATACAATTTTGGAAGATTTTTAGATTATTTATTAGATGAAAGCGCGGTACCAAAGGAAAATATTATAGGTTCGAGCAATCGTTAACTGCTGAAGATCTTCAAAATAGGATATCCGGAACACTCTCCAAAAATTCAATAAAAAAGGCCAATTGGGCAATGCAAATTTTGAAACAGTGGCTTAAATCTAGACAATCTAGTGAAATCATAAGCGGCCTTCATGTTTTTTAAGAAGTGGAGGAAATGTTACCTATATAGCGAATTTAACATCCAGCTTTACTTTTTTTTTAAGTTAGAAAGGTAAATGGACAAAGATATCCTTCCAGTTCTCTAAGGGATATTATTGAAGGTGTCGGTTATTACTTGTCAAACATCTTGCATAAGAACATCAGAATATTTAGTAAACCAGAATTTAAAGAAACACTGACTTCACTAAATGCAGCAATGATCGAAACAATTAATCAAACCGAATTCGTAAAAGTATTACTTTACACAAATCAATTCAGCAAGAACTATAATGGTGGCTTGAAGCAGAAATAATTGAAACCGAAGGAAGTGAAAGCCTTTGCTTGTAAGGAAGACCCTAACCGAATTCAAGATAAAATTTGACTAAACTCAGCTTTGATTCCATATTCCTCATCTTAACTAACTTCTCCGGGGCTTAATAGATTTTTGCCGCTTGCAACTTACCTAGTAGTGCCACTACTGCAAAAATCGAACTTTTTCTCCGCCGTCAAAAACAATACGTATTGAAGCGGATGCCATCAAGATTCCCGGATTATCTAAGCATTATTGATATAAATCACATATCTGTATATATGTGTATTTAAAGAATATTATTTCTCGAGACGTTTAATTAACCATAATAATATGAGGGAAATATTACTCAAAACAATATACATTGCTTAAGCATTGCTACAAACCATTTATGTAATATTACATTCATTTTGCGTAATATCACACACAGTAAGACTCCACTTTGGATATATTGTGAAAGGCGATTACATGTATATCAAATATCATATAATAATTTACTTTTGAGATGCAAAATATTTTTTATATAATGAAAGTTGTCATTTACACAATATCATTATTTCATATTTTTAAAATCACTCATAATATAGAAAGATTGTTTCACACTTATCCGAAACAACACTGGATACTTTTCTACAATCAAATAAATTTTAACTAAAAAACCAAATAAAAAACTCTATATATATAATAATGTATACTACTTAAATTATATGTCCCATGAGTTATTAAGGCTTATAAGTGTACAATTTCTTTATTCTTAGAGATCAAAAAACGAACTACCTAAAGATATGATATCGCCTATCTAACACCCCTACGAAACAAATTAATTCATTTCAGAAAACAGTAACTATTATAATTATTATCTATCATCTATAATCATTACTTTCTAAATAAACAATGATGTATTTTTCGATTTATTTCTTAAATTCAATTAATACACCCAAAAATGTATCAACTATAGATATAGATAAATATATGATATAACTGTACATCGAAGATATAAATTAACATTTGACGATATTCACATATGCTTATTAGCAAAAAAGAGTATCATTTCTATTCATTTCAATTAAAAAAAAACTATTTATCAAGTTTAACTTATATCCAAATGTTCATTTCATTTAAGGCATACAATAAACGTATTATTGAATAAATTTTATTCCCCATATTTTTTGTATTACTTTCAAAGCGTTTTTATTTCAATATATGTTAGGAAATTTGGTTATCTAATATCAGTATTTTGAAGTCATATTTGAATATCTTAAAAAGATATAAGTGATAGATTTTTATTACAAGCAATATTTTTTATAAAATCAACAAACATTTACTCATCAAACAATAACGTTAAAAAATTTAATATTTTAATGGAATTCAAAATAATAAATAAATAAATGTACGTAATACAAAATACAAAATTCTTGAAAGTAAACAAGGAAGTTAAATATCGCTTTTATACATTGTGAGTGAAGTTTATGGAATTTTTCACATGTAGCAATCAGGGTTGTGTTCAGGGTTTTAATAAGAAATAAAAGGATACAAATATAATACGGGAGAAGTTTACAATAATTATTTTGAGACAAAAAATAATACATAAATTTACAACATTATATTATGCATGGTTTTTTTCCATTAAATAACTGTATATTTTATTTGTAAATTTATAAGTTTATTTTATATGATATATGTATTATGTTACAAAATATTCAAAGGGTAAATACTTAAATGAACGTCATACATTTTTACACATTATATAAGTGGACACATGCAGTGAACGTGAATAAAGGAAGAAAATATCCGTTTGTTTTACACAGTCATTACCGTACAACTGAAAGATGCAACGTTGAGGTAATGATTTGAGCAGTGATGGTAAATGGGTTTGGAGACTTCTTAGTAAAGATGTATGCACAACCTTTCTTCTGTAACATGCAATACTTCCAAATCCGTCCATTATTTGTGAGCGACTAAATTCAATAGTCCTACATTAGTTGACAAATCAATTAGCTTTTCAGATAGCCATTCCAGTTATTTATTTAAAAGGTAAAATTCCAGAAGACGCTCAACTGCATTCGTGACGTATTCTGCATATCTTGAAACAGTTTCTAGTTGCTTTTAGTTACTGCTGTCAGTAACTTCATCGCATTAAATTCTACTGTATGTACTTATTATTTGTTGATATATCTTTTGATACCTTTTGGTTTGATACCTTTTTTATTTATCTTGTACGAGTATATAGAGAAGAATGTCGTTTTGTTAGGTGTTTGGTATGTATGAAAAATTCTTGTCACAACTAGAGAGATGTTCTCAAAATATTTGCATTGGCACGTAAAAACGGAAGTGATCTAAAATGTCCTAAATTGGACATACTTGTGCTACTGCTGTTGTATAGTCAGTATTGGCGCCTCAAAATAGACCTGAGCAGATGTATTCGAGTATATGTCGAAGTCACCTAAGACGACTGAAAATTACACTTAGAAGCGTCATGGAATCACAGGATTTGCCGACAAGGAGATCACTTTCGGGGGAGGATAGTCCAAGGTGTTTGATGTCTAAGTAACGTAGAGCGGGGCAGGATTTCAACAAGTGATCTGTCGTCTCTTCCTCCGATTCGCATAGGCGGCAGATTATGTCTGTATAATATTGTTGTTGTTGTTGTGGTGGTGGTTGCAGATGAACATGGTTATATATCGTCGGGCAGTAGCCTGTTCTCTGCAGAAAATTAATCACTTCAAGCCATATCATCGGATAGATTCGACTTGTAGTTTCATTATAACCGAATATGTCTTGACAGATATTGGCAGTCGCAGGATACGTGAAAAGCACATGGTCTCTGCACTCTTCGGCTTCACTGCATTTCTTGCAGAGGTCTGTATTCGTGTCCAATCTGTTGGTGTAGCTGCGAATGAAAGAGTGTTGATCCGTTCTGATATGAGAGAAATGAATTTGTGCTTCCTTAGAGAGGAAGCCCTCTCCTGCGAATCTGATCGGCTTAGTATTATAGTTCTTATCCTTGAGTTCTACAAACGAGGGTCTTTGATGTTTGTCTGTAGAAGCTTGATTACTCGGGGACTATTTTATCGGCATGAGTCCTAGTTACAGTTAATTCTGTAGTTGGTCAGTTGGTTGGTTTTTTCATTAACTGATATGAAGGTTACAGTGACCATGGATCCTAGTTTTGCTGATGTTTTTATTGTTAGTGAATAGCTTGTTAATGTTTGCAATGGTTTGGCTAGGGTTAATAATACATTGTTTATGAAGATAATGGAATCAGAAACATGAAAGCACCTTGCGGGAGTTCTTCCTTAAAGTTTCTGGATCTTCCTTGTGTTATAGTGGCTACTTTGGCGGTTCTGTTAGTGAGGCAGCTTTTCACTTAGCATATCCACTATATCGGTATTCCCAATTCTAAAATTTTATCTTTAGCTTTTTCCATACTGTATTGAATGCCTTTTGATAGTCAAAGAGATCTATGCCTGTTCTAAAAGATAATTATTCGTAGAAACTGTCTTTGACGTCTTGCGAGAGGCGTAGGACTTAATTTGTGCTTGATCTTTTCCTCTAAATAAGTGCCTGGTTGTCGATGATAAGGTGGTGTTCTTCCAGGAACCATATATAACTGTTATTTAAATCATCCTTTTGAGCTGTTTACCAAGGCAAGACATGAGGCTTATGGACCTGTCTACGAAGGAAACTTTCGAGAGGTCTCTTCATTGTTCGGAATGAGGATGATGACAGCTGCCTCTGCTGTAGTGTCCATCATTTCCGCCGATTGTACAGCTGAAGATATCTAGGTATTTGAGAGCATACTCGGAAAGATTAAGAAGGAGGTTTGCAAGAGAGTCCATCAGAGACGACTGCTGGTTCGCATCCATATCATCTAGGACAATCTTCAATTCGTTTTACAGTTATAAACGGTTTTGGTTTCCTGGTTAGTTTGTCTGCTTTTCAATTACTTATGAGAGTGTAAACTTAGATGAAGGCGTTGGGTTTGGCCTCGTCTATACGGTAATTATGATTGTGGTTGATAAGAACTTCGTCTTTCTAGCAATCTGGGTGTATTTTATTGAGGTAATTTACAATGTTCCATATCTATTCTCACTATTAGTGGTGTTATCCTAGTTCTTCAAGTTTATTGTGCTATATCCGGGTTTCTTTGCTTCTAATTAATATGGGGCATTAACTTCCTTATTTCTGCTCTAATATAAACATAAGAAAAATCAAAATGACTTGTTAAAATATATTTGAAGGATTTTTTATTATATATTTTATGATGTCTGAAACATGCAGTTACCATGCTACATATGGTAACTGTGTCTTAATATCTTTGTACTATATATATGTATACAATTTTGTATTAACTATCTTATAACTTGGGGTTTTTTCGTTTTATAAGGAATGTATATTATAAGTTCAAAAACAAAACTGCTGACAATTATTTTGAATAATTTCTTATTTTCCATAAAATTTTAAAAACTTTAATAGTTTTAAAGCATTTTAATTTTTTTACTATATTTTATTTCAATTAATTTTAATAGTAAAACTAATATTTATCAATTCATTTTTTGAGATTTGTTTAAAAAAGCTTTATATGAAATCTTTTTATATGTGTATTTGACATTTTTATCTCATATAGTGTCCAAATAATAGTATAATAAAAAATTGAATGGTATGCTACATAAACAGCAATATCTTGTGAACTACAGGTATCTTGTATCTTCAGGTACATTTTGAAGTCATCCAAAAACATAATATTGATATCTTGCAATATATAAATAGCCCTGCGTATTGTTAAACCAATTTATTTGCACGATACCATAACTAAAACAGCATTTTTTGCACTCTTATTTGATTACACACTTTGTAGATAAAACAGTTTGTACAATTTTTACACCAACCTGAATTGTACATTAAAGCGTTAGATAAAACCTGAACAAAAGTTTATATGTACTCGTTTATACCAGTAATTATTTTAAGTAAACATAGATCCTGTGCAACCTCCCATATGCTTGTTATAATTGCAATCCTACAATTTCATATCCGGATAAACAAAATGTAATGTGTACAATTATACTATATACAGTGTCACATTTGTTTTTGTTTCTTTATTAATTCAACATGAAAGATCGTCACCTGATGCACGCGGAAAAAATATACTCACTTTTTATCGTTTTCGTTATTTATCTAACAGATATAAATAATGTAAATAGTCTTCCCGATCAAATGTAGATACACATTTATCAAATGCGGTGATACATACGGTCGGTATTTAAATTTGATTTTAAATAAATGAATAGTACTTAATAATGTGTATGAGACAGGGACTACTACAATATAATTTTTCTAAGAATTCCCTGGTATGAAATTTGAAATGAAAAAAATAATAATTTTAGACAATCATGTACGTTTTTGTGGTATTCTAACGCAGTGTTGCACCACACAAATAGAAATTGTAATACAATATAATTTATATTGATATTTAAAAATTAAACTAAATATAGGTATATTATACTTTGCTCATTTTTATTAATCATTGTCAGACGAGTGTTATTATTAAACATGTTGTACATTTTGCAAATATAAAGTAAATTTTATGTCAATGAAACATAAGTCAATAAATATATTTAATTTTTTTTAGTTCATCAAGAAATATTAGGTACATGATTAACTATATATATATATGTCTTTTTGTATTAAATATTACATATTTCGCTTAAAATCGTATTGTGTTTTATTTTATTGCTACCATTTATATTATTACTTTATATTTATTATATTATATTATATTATATAGTAGCAAAATATACTTTAATAGATATTTCTATATTTCTATATGTATGTATAAATGAATAATTCCTATGTATTTTCCGCTGTTTCGCACATTTCCAATTATTATAATTCTTGTAAGGCTTATTATAGTATCAAAAAGTCATGCATTATCGTTTAACGAATATACATATATATAAATATGCAAAACTATTTAAATATATTCAATTTGTCCAAAATGTATGAATCATAGTAAACTTCTGTGCTTTGAAATTATAATATACATATTTTTAAAGTATTGAATTAAGTATTTTATCAAATGCAATATGAATGCAAACTGAAATGAACAACTTTCACCAATTTTAACATTATTGGAAACTAAGTTGTATAATTTGTAATAATTAAATAAATATTAAATATATTTAAAACAGATGCCTTAATCTTTAAAAAATATTATATTTTGTTATTTACAATAATTTAAATACATTAAGATTTAATAAACATTTTAGTTGAAATATGCCTATCTATCTATCTATTTTCAAAATACTCGTATTAAAATTCATTTTTTATATAAACACAGATAACTGATCTGTTTTATCGTACTTTCTGTATTTTTCTCGTGACTGCATACAAATAATGCTTACTTTTTCATTTGCATTCCTATTTCGGGGACAGTCGGTAATAAAGATGCCTGGATTCCGAAGTTTGGGTGACAGCGAGCTGGTGGAGCTGACATGTCGACCGTCCAGTAAGGGTTTTGAAGCAACTTATGTGTGCGGCCCAGGTGGCATCGACTGTCAAGGAAGTCATCGTCGACCTCTGGGCAGGAAGAAAAAGATGCGGTGAGAGAAGTAGAGATTTATCCTCATATAACCTGTTATACTTAAATTACCTCACCAAGATTATATTTTTGTTACTTACGAACAAATTTGCAGCCCAAAAATCATTCAATATGTTTTGTAAACCACGAAAAATTAATGAAAATTAAATGCCTTATGGACCTTATTTGTCATTTTCATATTATTCTTAAAAAAATGATTTGTTAACCATTTTCAATCGATTAATAACATTTAACGACATGCATACATATGTATATACAAACCTCTACATTTTTTAATTTCCATAATTTATTATATGTGCGAATCATATACTATCACAATTATACCCTGTACATAGTATTATGCTATTTTTAATAATTTAAATATGGTTTTAGAAAAACATTCCTTTTAACTGAAAAACGTTAAAAACTTCAAAATTAATTAATTACCATAACTTATATTTAATTATAACGGACTTAAGTTGATAATATCTTAATACAAATATAACCCCAATTAGTAAATAAAGTTTATAAAATTACATTCCAAATCTATTTAATAGTATAATGCTAACGGTTTGTAATTCAAATCGCATTTTTTAAATGTTGTTAAGTAAATATTACACTCAAAATTTATAATAAATATATTTATATACATATTATTTAAGATCAGCTTTAGAAACCAATGTTGTAAATCTGTAAAAAGACCGTGTTTTATTATAGGTACGCCTAATCTGTAACATAGCGAATTGTAGTATAGTGTTCTTATGGAGTCAAGTTAAATTTTCTTACGTATATTGTACACAGGTCTTAATCATTCATTATATTGAATTTGTAAAATTATAATTATCTATTTGAAAATTGAAAATTAATTAATTATTTAACATTAATGAAATACTACAAGAGCCTTTCAAAAAACTTACGACACAACGTTCTGGTAAAAAATCTAGTTTCAAATTATCTGAAAATTTATAGATATAGTATATTATATACGTAAACGTGTGTGTATTGACATGTACAGATATAGTCTATTATGAGTGAACGTGTGTGTATTGACATGTACACTGTTAAAAATGACATGGCGTTTTTTATAAATTAGGCATGTCGCGAATACAGTTTTTTCACGTAAGACCATATACAACTGATGTCTCGCGTGAAAAAACTGTATTCATGACATGCCTGATGATCCCTTATTAATGACATGCGAGACATTATTGAATTCTTCTATTGGTAACCGCGAGAAAACAAATAAGTATATTTATCCAGAATATATACTAAGAAAGTGACAAATTTAACCAAATATAGTACAGATAAAGTACACTGAATATTAAAAACTGCATTTCACGACTAATCGCGTCGTCTTTGCCAAATTAACGAAACGCCCATACACGGGTTAGTACACATATACAAAAAAACAAGAACCTTTATACGATTATGGAAAATAATAATAGCAAAATATAAAATCGGCTGAGGTAGTAAGTACTCTGTCAAGAGATATAGAGTATTATCTATAGGCTTTTCTGTTTAAATTTGAATGATTGTGCAGGCACATCTGCAATAATATTGACCTTGTTATATTTTATAT
>JAYRBW010038049.1:0-11812 GCA_036023295.1 Invenusta paracnida | reverse complement strand
AATAAGTATTGATATAAGTATTATAGTACCTAACCAGTCAAAGTGTCTGTTTACAGCTGAAGATGCTGAAAGTGTTCATCATATGCGCGGATACATTCTTGAACTCATCTCACCTTTTTGTCAAAAACTTTCACAAGTTGATCAGGAGTTACTGTGTTTGTGAAGTTAGATATTGAATTCTTCAGGTCCTGTAGCGTAACAGGTTTATTGCGATACATCTGTGCTTTTGCTGCTCCCTAGAAATAATAGAATAATAGTCTGGGGTGTCAGGTCCGGAGATCTGGGTGGCCATACATTTTTTGATATTATTCTGTCGCCAAAAATGTCATGTAACCAATTTAGCGAACGATTAGATGTATGAGCAGTTGCTCCATCCTGCTTAAATATAACATAGATAGACTTTTAGTTCAGAACAAATTTTGATAAAATGAGATCAATGTATGTAACGTTCTGAATTGATAGTCTCATCGAAAAAAATCGGTCCGATATTTCTCCTTTTACTGATGGCAATCCAGACTCTGACTTTCAATGAATGAAATGGAAGTTCGAATATTTCATGTGGATTGTGGTCGCACCATAAATTAGAATTTTGACTATAAACATATCCCAACAAATGGAACCAAGCTTCATCGGTATAGAACGTGTCATCAAGTGTTGAAATGCCATTTTCAAGAAACCAATGGCAATAATGTAGTCGCTTGTCGGGATCTGTCCTCTTTAGTTTCTGAACAGCTCGAATCTTGTAAGGGTACAAATATAATTTTTCACGAACAGCTTTGTAAGCGGTTGCAAGTCCTACTATAGATTCTCTTGATAACCGACGTATTGACTTTTTGGAGATCAGATAAGTTTATCTGATATTTCGGCAATCTTTTCATCTGTGAGAACTGCTGGTCTACCACTACGAGTTCCGTCTTCAATAGAACCAGTTTCTTTGAACTTGTTTATCAAGCTGCGCAGTGCATTTCTGTGGGGAAGAACACTATCAGGAAAGCGTTGCTGAAATTTTTCTTGCACCACTTCTGTATATTTATTATTTTCACGAAAAACATGCTCGACAAGAAATATACGTTCCTCTATAGCGATAACATGCTGTAATAATAATAATTGACTGAATAATGAACAAATTATGTGCAGCTTACAACACAGCGTATGTCGACAGAGTATAGCTAATATAGAGTATTATATCTTGCCAGTGAACAGTAATCCCTTAATTAACAAAGACATGAAAAATCAGTGCATATTTGCAGGTTATTGCAAAAAAACTGTTTATTGATTTCAATTGCACAGTCACTTTCTGAATACCACGTATATATCCCGGCAAGGAGTGTTAACGCAATCTACCCTATACATAATATTAGGAAATATATAAATTTATGCATAATGTGTAATAAGTAAGTAATTATATAATATGATATGTTTTATATTTCTCACCAAATACTGCTATGTAGGTATCATTTACTAATTAAGAGATAATATTTTAGAAGTTTTAGAAAAGGTTTCATGTAGCAATATAGTAGAATCCAACTGCTCTATAAATTAAGAGAGATTAAATTCTGCATTAAAAAGTTCACTACACAAAGTAAATATATGTTGAGCATTTATTTTTAAATACGTATTATTTACAAACAACTACATCTAGGTAGGTACTTTGGGAAATAACTACAGATATCAATAGACGTTGAGGAATACTTATTACTTAGTTACACAATCGTAAAATTGTAAAAAGGAGGCATTAAACTCATAACATTCAAATATCGCCATACGTGAAGTATTATTTTTCATTTATACAATATTGCACTACTTACAAAAAAGTTAAGTAGGCATCAATATATTTTCGTAGTTTTATCAATAATTATAGTGGAAAAGGAAAAAATGACAAACAATTAGAGGAAATAGCTTCATTTTCATGATTTTTTTTAATAGCATGCTATTTCGTTTATTTGATCTAAAATATTGAATAATAAGTTAGTATCTGTATAAAAGATTATAACACTTGCCTTTGTCAACAACAATCAATATCTGTTTTAACTGAAGGTCTGACTACAAAATTAACTATACATGTACCTATGTATAATAATCATAAAAAACTTTAAAGATTTATTACATGATAAGTATAAGGTAAATTAATATGATGCAACAAGTTATTCATGTTTGTTTTAGAATTAGTCATACGTTTCCATTTATTTTTTAAAATAACAGAAACATCTCAAATATACTCCAAAGAATATAAAATACAGTTTATAGGAGATTTTTTCAAGCGAATTTTTATATCACAAACAAATTCAAATTTGAAATTAATATGTAGATTAAATTATTGATTTATCTACATATAGACAGATAGTGTTATTATGGCGTAAAATACAGAATTTTAAGACATTTTTCTAATTTACTTTATTTAGAGATTTGTATAACATTTTTAGCATGGAAATATATTTTGACATTTCAAAATGACTAAGGAGCATTCTCCAAAATAATATATATTTTGGTTTCACACAAAGATCATTATATTCAATAAGTAATCAGGGCGTATTACTAAGTCACTATAAATGTACATTCTAACTATATTTTAAACTATAAAAACTAGTAAAATTATTACTTAATGCCTTTTGACAGTCAGCAGCAAATACATATAACACGGTACCTGGAAGAAGGGCTGCAGTACAACAGTAAAATCTTCTTTGGTGTCATAGCGTCCACTTTCCACCAGGTCTCTCAACTGAGCCTGATATTGATCGTTCATTTCCTGGATGGCTGTTGTATTCTTGGCATAAGCAGCACACTTGCACAGGTAGTAGTGAAGCGCACTGCAGGTCCAACCAATATTCAACTGCTTTACTTTAGCCACATCGAGCAGACTCACCAGGTTGACAAAGGCACGAGGTACCTCAGCATGAAGCCGGTCCAAGGCCGCTTGAACTCGCTGCCGATATCCAGCGACATTCAGGGCGCCTTCGCCCGACTCGCAGAAGTCGCAGATGTCGTTGTTGCCGATAAAGACTGTCAGGAGCTGAATGTGCGGAATTTACATGGTGATGACGTGTTGTGTAAGGAATCGATCAAGGTACAATGGTGTTAATGGTGTTAATTAACTAATATCTAAAAGGAATACAAATTTTTTGATATTTTGAAATACTCATACAAATGAATGAACTTATGTGCTGCCATAAAAACTATAATTAATAGGCATACTATTGGAAAATATGTTTATTAGGTTTCATTCTTCTATATTTTATAGTATGCTTGTAAAGCTTCATTTACATTATGCTTGCTTCTAATGGTTTAGTGTGTGGCATTTATTATATGTGCAGCTCTGGGTTACTTTTTTGAAAGTTTTATTTGCTCGAAGCGTGTACCTAAAAAATAAACTTAAGACATTTTGAAAAATACACTGACAACAAATATAATGGAATTTGAATACCTTCCAATCGTTGTTCCAGTCAACCGCTGGGTCCGCCTTCATACGATTGATGAGCTGGTTCACCTGTTCGGCCAGGTCCAGACTATTAGCCCCGGCCACCGCTACATCCAACCCTGCGGCCCGGCTGTTTGGACCACCATTCCCCGTAGCTGCCCCCACAACCCGGGGATTGTATTTGCGCAGAATATTTGGCAGTGTGGGGTTGCTGGCAATGTCCTCGGCACCGCCGATACTGAACACAAACCCTCTGTTCTGGATCAGGAGACCAATGATAGTGCTCGCGCTAGCCCCACTTCCAGCAGTCAAGGAGTCACCCACTGCACCCACCACGCCGATGTCACCTTAATTATCATAAACATAAGTATATAAAAAAAATTGAAGGAACCATAGAGTATTTATAGACGAGTTTAATATACTATATATGTATATACATATATATGCATTTTGATCATGTTGTTGAAATTATTCCGTTTCTAAGGTTTTTGTAAAATATTTGAACATATAAATTCTATTAAATAATTCTATAAGCAAATAAGTAAAATAGTCAGTTTTACATATAGTGTAACTAATTATATCTAAACAAAAAAACGACTGCGTCGCAAAAATGAAAGTCAAGAAACGAGCTCCTTAAAAGAAATGATATGGATAATATGAAGTACAGCCATTAAAGAAATTTGATATAAAAAGGACGCCAAGATTTAAAAAACAAAATGTTAAAATTATAATGATGATACATAGTACAGCCATCAAAGAAATTAATGTAAACATGGTGCCAATATGTAATTGTTACAATACTTTCGGTTTAAAATGCATAAATGTATTGATCAATATGGAACATAGGTATACGTCTAAACTGTAAAATTGATAAATATATGATAGCAAAAATTATGAAATATCCTGAAAAGCTCGTTTCTTGGCTTTCATTTTTGCGACACAGTCGTATTTGTTTAGATATAAATTCATTTTTTGAAAATATTTCTTGATTAATACTATTACATGCATACAACGTAAATAGTAATTATTTTTTATTTACAAAATTCTGAAATAGTAGAAAAAATATTTTTGCATATTTCATCGTTCTTATATTTCTCATGGGATTAAATTTCAAAGGAATTATGTCTTTTCTAAATAGTATGAGTTATACGAAAAAATTTAGAGTTTAGTTTAAACACTTGAATATGGAAATTAGACATTTTTATCAAAATAAAACATAAAAATATCTTTCCGTATCGAAATGTTTCACTTTACTTCGAAATAGTTATATTTTGATTTAATATCTACATAGTACACGTTAGACAGAAAGTCATATGACTTTCTGTCTAATGTGTACTATGTAGATAGTTTTATTTTTCCTTAAACAAATCTGCGTTTTTATTTCGTTGCATATTCGTAGGTAAGACTGTTGAACTGCATTTATTGATAAACTTCCAGCGATTAATCTAAAAAGACCAATTTTATGTAGAAAATGTATTTTTTGATAACATGTCAATATCAATCAACTTGGCTACGAAAATAAGAAGAAGAAGCAGAAGAAGAAGAAACAATTTTTCATCGAAATTGACCCCTTTTAAAAGAGTATCTAGAAACTGTTTTATAAGTTCATCTCAGGTGCATTTTGTTCCTTAGAACTTGGAGAACTTAGAACTTAGAACTTGGCTGATACCAAAAATATGCTTTTTAATGCATTCTAGCCTGATTTATGAGCGGTCAAAAATAGGCCTATTCTCCTTAGCAGTTAAAATCTCTCAGGTTAATTGCTGACGCTCTCTATTCTTCTCTCTTATTGCTACCGCATCGTCTATTTAAAATAAAACGATTTTTTATATACGATAATTCAAAGCAGGATATATATATGAAATCAATAAGATTTGAAACCTGTCTATTATTATCTACGGTTAAAGTATACAACAAATTTAAATTATTTCAGGCTAACTTCTCGAATATACAACATTACGTCGGTTTGTTATCAAAATTGTTAACTAAAAATATAAACATATACAAAGTAAATATACCTACGTCATAGCCAACATCTTCATGATTAATTTTTAATAAAACTAACAAATAGTTTTCAGAGAACTAGCATTGGACTTGATAAATATCAATGGACTTTAATATTTAGATTTGATCATTGAACAATAAACTAAATGAAGCAATGCGTTATCAGTTTATTAAGTCAAGAGGGTGTGTGTGTGTATCGCGTATTGGTGCAACATTCAGAGTACTGCACAATGTACAACTGAGTGCAAAACCTCCATAAATACTCAATTGTATTTACTCGCGAAAGTGCAGGGGCTTACAATCACCAGCTTTACGTTAGAATTGGAAATAATTTAAGGTGAAATATTATAATGAATGAATAAAGGTTAATGTAACTGAGGGATTTAAAAACCCGATTAAATTAAAGAGTTCTCTTATTTCTTATTACTTATATGTATAGATTCACTATGTAATGATTATATTTATATATTTTAAGGATTTTCTCGTTTATGTAATAAACTTGATATCCGTCATGATGATCAATGGTCCATAAGGCGTCAGATGGTAATTATTACACATGCATATTGTTCCTTGCCGAATGTGTATATTTTATTTTGTAAATATTGGTACTAGTTCAGGTCATATAAATACAAATATTGATACTAAAGTTTACAATTTATTATCGGCAAAGTTTTATACTATATATATCAAGTAATTTCTATCGAGTTGTCACAAATCTAAAAGAATATAAGAATGGTAAATCTTACCACTGTTTCCACAGGCCACCGGGACAAAACGGAACTGGGTAACTGTTCTTCCATCCAGAATCAGAGATTTCGAAGGCCCAGGAAGACTCGAATAGAACAGAGTCGGCTGAATCAGAAATCGCCGTGAAACATAGTTGAAAGCACTTTGCGGAAGTATTTCACAAGCTAAAAGCAGCGCATAATAGCTCAATATAAATATTTTACTTTTCTTAATAGATTGAGAATTGGCAGAAATAGTAAGCATGCGCTGCCAGTTTGGTTGATAATAATTGGTGGAAATGTCAAGGTACACAAATGACATGTCATTTCCTAATTTACAGACGTCAAGTTGAGAAGGACTTCGAACATCGACAACAACAAAAGCTTTGATGCCGTTTCCCGAGTCCAGTTTATTTAAGTGAATGTATCTACTAACAGCTGCTGATAATGCACAAATAAACACATCGTTGACAGTCAGATCAAATTTGTGGTTCTTAATGGCTTTTATTTTTGACAAGCAGAGTGGTTTACTCCAAGCTAACACCTTTTCGCCGGTTAGTTCTTGACTGTGGAAAGAATTCTGATCCGCTTTTACCAACAGCTGCTTAACCAGAAGCATGGGGCCATCGATTATCATCTTCATCAATTCGAACCAAGAAAGTTGATTATTTCCAGTTTTCTGTATGGATGTCGTTACTTCTTTTTCTATAGAATTTTTATCAAATAGAAATGTTTTTAAGAAATTAAGCAAACCAACTCCATCTCCATAGACGTGATGAATTCTAAAAATTAGTAGACTTTTACTAGAAGACAATTGAACCAATACAACACACCACATGGGATAACTCCAATCCAAATTTTGAACACTGTAATGAGACAATAATTTTTCTACTTCATAGTCATTGTATATAGTGTCTGAATCACCATGTTGATAAACATGGCGACAAATATTAAAATTCTCATCATCAACGAAAATCGTCTGACCTAAACAAGTGCCAACTTTCTGAAGGAATTTATGGCCAACTGGAATTCCTTTACAATTTGTAGTAATAACTCGCTCAGAAAGTAAAATACGAAGTCTTTCAATGGTCAGGCGTTTTTCAACTTCTAAGGCGGCTGTAATAATACTTGAATTTTTGGGACTATTATAAAGCCAATAAGCATCCTTTGTGTTCAACAACTCTGCATTTGGTATTCTTCTTTTGATGAAATTTTTTTTTACAATTGCTATTAACCGAGACAAAAGCAGCAGAGGCAACGATATTACTAACACAATTGAAAGGAACAGAATTGAATACAGTTTTAAGAGAATTGTTAGTGATAGTGTCATTGTAATACTGTGCCAAGAAATGAACACTTAAACCAACAGCAGCATGTTAAAATTCGCTCTTAAAATGTTGTTTATACTTGTTATAAAAGTACCTCAAGGTCTCAATAATATCCCCTGCAGTGATAAGAAACCTTATCAGGGTGCTCAAATAAAGGTTGTATTTATAAAATACAGAACATAACTCTGATATATCCAATATCTGTAAACAAAACTATCTGTGAACTAACTATACCATAGTATATAATGCTAAATAAGCTTCTGATGTATGGATATAAGCAGACTGAATCACATGGCGTATGCTGAGACATTTCGAGCATACTATACTGGCTTTGTGTCTCGATAATTTAGTTCATATTTTTAGGGAAGAATTGGTACGCACTATTATAATTGACTATTATATGTATCTTAGTTATTCTATACACCTGCTATATATACCAAGATATCAACCTTACAGGTGAGGTCAGGACATCCATATACGGTCATTAGCGGTATCGGTATTATTTAAATTATTAATATAAACATGTGTATGACATAGTAGTAATTTAGTTTAAAATATCTGTGAAGATACGTACACATATGTATATGTACATATGTAGGTATACATTTAAATTAATGAAAATTATTTTTAATTAATTTGTAGTGCATGCAAAATATTCATTTATATTATTTTGATAAATGTTAAATTTAAGTATGCCTATATGCTTATCTATATAAATAAATAGTTATTAATTTATTGTTTACTTAGGTAATTGGTCCAGCTTTCCAAAATACTGCTAATAATATTTTAGAATCTATAGAGTAATTTTATGAAAAAAAGATTGATTTACTTTTTATCTAACTATAGTATATGTAAATATATATAAGAGTTAAGATATTTCATAAATTGCCTTATACACATATTTAATAATGATAATTGTTTTATTATCTAACGAAATTCCTTTGAACTTAAAATTACTCGTCGGGTCCTTGATGGCATCTTCGCAGAACGTGATGAGCGCTTCGCCATTCTTGAGTATATCCCCGTGTCTGACAAAACTGATGAAAAACTCGTTGTTATAGGCCAGAATAATTGAGATGGTCAGGTCAGTGAAATGAAGTTATTAGGGGGGTTATGATGAATATATCTGGCAATATAATAAATATTGACTTGCACACGCCCATACATAGATGCCTGCCTGTAGTATGCTTTCAGTTCGTCAAATATGTTTAGTAAATATCACATAGTCCCGTAAAATCTATTGTAATAATTTAATAAAAATGTTTTTTGCAGCAAAAATAAAGTATGCGTGTATAAATTGAAACGGAATTCAAAATTCAAATATATGTTTATTTTTTTTTGCTAGTGTCTCATTTTAATCCTATCCATATCCCGGTATGAATATTTAATACCCATTAGGCTCATTAACCCCACCCCCTCCTGTAATTTTTAAACATTGTTTCAAAACTTCACATGTGGTTAATCGAAGATTCCATTATATTCCAGTATAATTATCTATTTTTATCATTTTCACAAGACAATTTAGAACAGAAAACTTATTGTCATTGTACTTCGTGAATTATTACATAACATTAATAAATGCATACATAAATGAGAATTTCGTCGATTTCAAGAGAGATATGATTTATTTATCATTTTTACAAAGTACTGCATTTTTAGGTTGTGGTCACAGGACTCTTACTCCGGTATGGATAGTGTGAAGAGCCATATAAATATTTACATTTGTCACCTTTACAACTATTCAAATTCATTAAATAATTATGGATGCAGTAGGAGTATTATAATTCTGTATAGGTATATATACTCAATTGTGTGACTAAACATGACAACTTTTCTTAAAGTTATAATTTGAGAAGGCGTGCTTGTGTCCGTTTATCTATTCCTTCTAAATGTACCTTTACTGTACCTAAATGGTAAACATATTTATTTGTTTCAATTTTGGTTATTTCTTATATACATTAATTTTTAATATAAATTAAATAGTGATATTATTTAGAGTTAAAATTTATTGTTAAAATAAGTAAATAATTCAAGAAATTAATATTGCAATTATATATCTCACAATTATTTCAAGAGATTTAAGAATTGGGTTAGAGTTTTAATTTATCGATTTTGAAAATTGAAACCTGTAAAAATTAAGCAATTAATACTAACATTTCATTTCGTTTCCTTCCATCCAGTTCATTGCTCTAACTTGTTGTTTTCAATAGTGACTTCTGATATTTGTATACGTGAAAAATGATACCCGTGTATATCCTGAAAGAATGATAGTCCTTTGATTACTGAACAATGTACGATGCTGCCCAAAATTATATATTTATTTCAGACTAATTTATACATTTCGAGATAAAAAGTTATGTGTAAGTTACCGTCGAATATATCGTCAATATATGAAGTTGATGAGATTTAGCCGGTTGTTGCTTCAATTCGTGGTGTTGATTTATAGCTGATCAAATGGAATTTATTCTTAGTTGTCATAAGATCAAATTCAGAATTTACAAATGATAATTTTAATGATTTGAATGTTAATAATTCATTCCATCTGAAAATCATATAACTAACTATTATTATAAGTGTTATAATTAAACGCACTATATAATTAATTATATATTATTCATGAAGAAGTATTATACTATTCCGCAGTAAACTTATTACATTCAAGTTTTCTTACTTTAATAAAATATGGTTTGCGTATAAAATGTTACTCTGATTTTAATTTCTTATTTGACTATCAATTCTTTACATTCAAATGCTTATATCTTGACCGGTGACGCTCAACAGCACAATTGATCCTCGTTGTTGAATTATAGCATTGCAATTACATTTATAATTCAGTAATTGATTGACCGTTACAGTTATTTTCTATAAATGACAGTTAAATGGAATATTTTGGGATATAATGTTATATTAGCGTACTAGATGTACGCTTTATTCGTTTAAGATAGATATTTTCATGAAGAACAAACTATACTATTTTAATTATTTGAGTTATTTTTTGACTATACTATATTTATATTTTCAAATTTTCAAGGTTTAATTTCCCAATGTGGCCATGTATTACGAATTCCGATTTGTTATTTTTGTTACTTGAAATACATTTTATCGCTCATTTTCGTAATGAATAGTCCCAAATTGTGACATTGTCAAAATTTGTAAATGTGGATTGTTTATTTATATTTTTAATTAGATACGTATAAACATGCAGTTATGTTCCATATTGGGATTTCTCAGAAAATTCGAAGTCTTTCTACTGAAAAGCGACTCTCACACTAGACATTTTAAGACTGTCAGATTATTTTGTTGATATATTATAATTCCTTTTAATTTATTTTCATCTATGTAATCCAGAGTCTATATTTAAAGAAAATTGTCTTTTTTTACAGAAAACTGTACCACCTCATGTTAATATTCTATAATAGTTCACTCTTCAAAAGGTTTTATTTTTAAATGTATGACTGACTTTAAATAACTATAGTAAGTAGTAGACAAGACGCTTTTCAGATCACCCCTGCCCCCCCCTTCCTCTCAACTAATCAGAATCGAGTATGGCTTCAGCCAATGACACGATTGGAAAAGTATAAAAGAGATGCGCGCGTCTGTGCCAGCTCATTCTGCGTTTATGCACGCTGCAGTACGGTCGTTTCTTCACTCTTTCTCATAATCATGTATTCCGATTGTGACTGGCATGAATTAGACCTCTTTATTACTGACTTACATGGTTGTGATGATCAACCACTAGACTTTTCCCCTTTTATTTAACCTTATGCATCTGGGTTAATATAGAAAGATATAAAAAAATAGCGAGTTAATCCATAGAAATATGTATCTTTCATTTTTAACAAATACAAGTAGGACTTCTCACTACTACAGTTGTGAACGTTTATGATAAAACAACGGAGCACAGGCAATGTCGAATGCTTGAAGTTCTAATGTAGAATTGCGGGAAATCTTAGGTAGAGTACCTAGAGACCCTTATACGTTTATATATACTTTAGTTTCCGTTTGACAGGCCTCTTTCTACCATATAAATGTAACTAGATATCTGTCTCAAATTATCAGAAGATACTTAACTTGGCACGCGGCCATGTATACGTTTATGATTATATAGTATACCCTGATCAATAGGTAGGTAGTTATCTTCTCTAGCACTCTCCTTCGGGGAATGAGCAAAATCCGCCTCACTTATTATTAACTTAGGGCGGTAAGAATCAGCAATTTGTTTCATATAACAGCTTTTCAAGATGTGATATATATATATATATATATATGACTCCAGGTTCAACACTGCAGCCTTCCCTGTTAAAGCGAGTAAAGGGAGAAGGAAAGGAAAGGCACCCTCT
>JAYRBW010038038.1:0-11812 GCA_036023295.1 Invenusta paracnida | reverse complement strand
GATTAATTCAATACTAAGTTCAATGGGGTGTCTCACACACCCCAGGCGTAAACGAAGGTAATAGAAAGCTGGCGTAATCCGCGAGTTAAGAGTTAAATTTCGGCAAAATATTTTTTTTATTTGTTTTTATAAACTTATGTTATGGTTATCGGCAGCTAATGAAAATGATAGATATAGTACAATTATTTTAAAATTGTAGTAGAATAATTCTACAGTTACATATTTGATACTCCGATTTCAACACGCATGTACCAGCAGAAAATGAATAATATATTTAGTTGAAAACATTGTAGGTAATTTGGTTTTAATGTTTGTAGTATTTTCTGGGATATTCAAATCTTTATGAATAAAAAGAAACAAACCCGTAAATATTTGAAACGTTGAAATTAAATATAAATCGATATGAAAGCATAAATTATGAATTGAGTATCAAGGATTGATATTAAATTTAGTCAATAATTACATGCAACATATATTATGTTTGCAAAGATTTTCTGTAGTATGTTCTTGATACTTTTTAAACAGCATAAAATAATACATATATAAATGTTTGTAACATTGTAAAATTTATTGAAACATGATTTAAAATTGGACAATTGTATTTTTCAATGGAAAATGCTTAAAATAATCCATGAACGAAAATGGATTTTATAATTATTGTAATTGATACAATTATAATTGACCCATATCTTTTTATATCTGGCATATTTCTTTATAAACAATAAGTATTATATTTCATATTTTATTATTCTTTCAGTTCTCTTATGGTTCATAATGTGGTCGCTCTGGCAATGCTATTTGGCTCGCAATGCACCCAAAACTTGCGAAGTCTCCAACACAAGTGGATTCATTTTGTACAATATTACTTCATTAATTGTATTCTACTCATTTCATTTGTAAGTAGTACAGTGCAAACAACTGAAATTATCGGATATTCAAATATAATTTTATATTGTTTTATTCTTCCAGATTTCTTCTTCAAGGTTCAGAAGTTTATCGGATTATTCTGCTGTTTTGTTTCACAACAGCTGTTTCAATCTCTCTCGGATGTACCATATACTACCAACTGGTAATAAAAACTATTCCAGTGATAAGACATACTGCGGGAGGTTATAAATACTTTTAAATATTCAATTGAATTATATTATTATTATCTATAATTCTTAATATGAATTAGTACAACAATTTTGTATAATTATTTATAGATGAAAGTAAAATTTAATCCTATATTTACAATTTTTTTATATTAAATAATTAATTATTGCTTTATTGAGTATTAATTCTTGATTTATGTATGTATTTCGATTTTTGTAGTTTTGAATTAAAATTTACACATATTTTCTATTTTTTTATTGTATTCTATTTATTGAATATATGCCTGGTAATAATTGGATTACATTTTTTTATCATACTATAACATTAATCATGAAATAACAAAGTTAAAATAAATTTAAAAATAAATCTTTTTATTTAAATCGTTTTATTTATATATTTTTAATTATTTATTTTTAATAAAGCGAATACTATTCTAAATTTATTGTTTATATTGTTAATATGGAATGTTCAAAAAACAAAGCAAAATTTTGTCACGTTTTATTTTCTCACAAGTGAACTTTAGTTTTAAGCATTCATTAAGCATTGAAAGATGTAATAAAGATAAAAATAATAATTATAATCTAGATATAATATAACAATATGTATAAAGATAAAAAAATGGTTAGTAGTCATTGCTTACGGCTAGTCAAGTCAATTTCCATTATCTATACGATGACGTTTCTGGCATTGACCTCAGATGCAGTCATTATTAAAGTTTTAATATACCCCTAATACCTTTAAACTAATATAATAGTGTTACGGCTGTCATAATAATTACTAATTAATGGTATAATAATAGACCGAACAAATTGTTTTGTTTTGAACACTTCATGAAGTCTAAATTAATTTTGTATAAATTTAAATATCTTATTCCATAAAAGCATTGAGCGAGTCAGAGTATAATATAAACCAGCTAATAAATTTGCTTCTCCATTCAATTGAATTTGTCGTTTATAGGCCTTATATCCGTGGCCTGTTTTATAAAGCAATCACAATTCGCAAATTTGCGTTGCGTTTAACATTACGGAAATTTGGGATTGAGATTATCGTATTTTCTAATTGCCTTCACAAATGTTTCATGAAACCAAAATAAGTTGCGATTGCCATTGCTTGTTGAAACAGGTCACTGACTTGCAAAACTGTAAGAAATATCGCATCTGGATATATACAATTTGTGTTGGACTTGTGTTAGTGAATTTAATTGTGTAACTACATTTGCGAAGGGGCATTTTTAGAGAACTAAACTATTTGAAGTAGCTTCAATCAAATGGATATAATATTGAATGATTTCTTAAATAATACGAAGCAAATGTTTGAATAAAATAAATTTATACAATTCATATTAATTTTTAAATAGCTCAGCAGTACCAATTTACGATTAAATCAAAAGAATAGCAACGTTTTGAAGGGAATTCGAAATTGTTTACAGTTGTTTGTTTCTGAAGCGATCAACTTCAATAACCACATATTTAGATGATATTCTAAATTACCTTTAAGATATTAAATGATATAATATTCTTCTATCTCGGACGCAGATATACCCCACCTCATCTGTACACCACCGAGTTCGGGTGTCAGTCACCGATATCGATGAGACAAACGGCAGTCATCGGATCAATATCAAGCTGGGTAGTGGTCGTATAGAGCAGATGACTTGTGTGCCATGTGGTGCACTCTTATTGGCCGCTGTGGAACCAATGAACCCTGAGCTAGATGACAGCGAGAGTGAGGATGAGTCGGTGAGGAAACGGGAGGTCTTCAAGGGCTACACAGAGGTGAGTGGATAGGGATTTCGATGGACAAATAATCATGTATTCTTTGGGAGCTATAAAAATCGATTTTCTTTAAGATAGATTGGAAAGTTCACTTTTAGTTGCCTTAAAATCGTATTCTCTTCGCTAGAATTCCTCTATCCTTTTTACTTTTATCTGGATAATATTTCCTGTTAAAATTTTTCGATCAGGTAGAATTTTTACATAACTTGTGTTACATATCATCTAAATAAAGATGCATGAGGAAAGACATATTTTGCTCTCTTCTATTTTTAGAAACATTTGTAATTTACTTAATGTAATTTGTATTGAAATTTCTTAACAGAATTTTGGAGGCTTGCCGAATATTAACATTGTCACATTGCATTGAGAGAGAGGATTGGGAAGAAACCCCCCCCATTTATTCGATAACATTTCACGGCATTCGTAAAGTATTGGGTAGAAATTTTGATACAATATAAGTTACACATTTATACATCGCAATATAAATTATAAATAAAATTATGATTTATACCAATGCAGCCTTATAGCGCTGGCTCTTTCGATTGGTTTTTGCTCTCAATTTTTTTAGTAAGGGTTGGTCTCCTACTTCAAAGTAGTATCAGAGGTATGTTATGCTTTTTTGTGACGGATTTTCAGACCTACTACTTGTAGCGTAGCAGAAGTGTCAAGCCATTTGAAATAGTTACCATTGCATACAGAAGAGGTATACGTCTGCTAAACATAATATTTGACTATCACAGCTGATAGCCAGAAGTGAATGCATTGCAGATTATCTTTGGTTTGCAAAGATAATCACTCAACTGTTATTTGAAAATATAAACAGTCTACTATTACCCATATCTATTATATATGTGGTCACGTGACCTATTTCTGTTCTCTCGCTCTTTGTCTTCAGGCTGAGTTTGACCGTCTAGTAGACATGTACCAGACAATGCAGCAGGAGAATCGATCACTATCCAGACAGGTCGATATGATGAGTAATCCCGGCAGTCAACAGGGTGGTGACGTCACAGCCTCCTGCTCATTGGGCGATATCGATAACTCCTTCACCTGGCCATCTAATGACACACTGGCAAGTCACGTGACTTCTAACACGACGGGGATTGGCTGTTCGAGCTCGTCGACCATTTTTCACGTTTCTACCTCGGCAACGGGCTCCCAGTCGTTTCACAGTCTTCCGCGTAACACGGGAGGATCAAGGGGCGCTGCTGGTGGCCTGCCAGTCTCGCAAGGGCTCCATGTGCCCTCTTCTATTGGAGGGGGAGGGGCGCATAGGAGACTGTCAGGGGGAGCAATAGTGGCACCTGCCAGGATTGTGCCCAAGTCCTACACATTCGAGAATGGGAGAAGTTTAGTGAATCAGACGGTCCAGGAAGAAGAGAATGTTCTGTGATTCTTTGGAATGTGGTGTCGTCATGATTTTATTCTTGAATTCGTATTAGATGCTGAATAACACTTATTTTAGTAACTGAAATGTTCTACTTAGCTACGTGAACAATAACGCTCGATTCATATAGTTATATAATACATAGATACCTACTTGCATTTTTAAACAAAAAATAAAATGCATTAAACATACGTGTTGCTCACAATTGGCCCCAACAATCAACAAAATTAGAGATTCAAATTGGTGCATCAAATTGGCGTCAAAAAAGTTGTGCTGAAATTACAAGGCGAATTATCATACTACTTGTACATCTACCATCATCAGTAGCAGATGATTGAGTGCGACGCAATATTAGTACAATAAACTATGTAATAGAACTGAATAATCAATAGCAGAAAACAGTTGCAAACTATAATCTGCAGATTGTCCAGAAAATCTTAACTAGGTAATACAAATTAATAAGATTCGGCTTGACAAGCCAAAATTATCCGTCCACAAGGTCAAGCCAGCGTCAAGCCGCCTCGGCGAGCTTATCGACTGGCTTGATGGCTTGGCTCGACAGATATTAAACTTGTTAGATATTTTCTGCCAAGCCAAATTCTTATTGGTTTAAATATGTAACACGCAATCAATTGGCAAACGTGTATCTGAAGATTTTATCAATTATTTTATTATTGCTCTATTGTTTATGCAAAGCACATAGAATTTAATCAAGCCAACTTGTTAAGCCGGCTTTAACATGTGACAGGGCATAACAAGCTAAGTCAACGCTCTTTGCCGACAGAAGTGTCAATGCACACCAAGTTTGCACACTAGTGCACACCAATGCACAGCAAGTGTCCAACACATACTGAAATGTGCTTGCATCTTTGCTATAGCAGTATGTATATTAACTGGCCTTCAGCTAGATGTAAAATTCACAATTTCAAAAATGTATAACATGTATTTATTTATTTACGCAGAGAGAGAGAGAGAGATATTAAATTAAACATTGGAAATCGATATTTTTCTCATTTGAAGCGTTACTTTATATAATTTCTTAATAAAAATTAATTATATATATTCGAAAACAGTGAAAAATAATGGAGTTTTCAATAATTTGTTTTTCTCTTAATAAGTAAATACATGAGCAATTATTTCAATAATACAAAGCATCAATATAATGTTTAAGTAATATATTGTTGTTTATCGATATCATTATGTTTGCAGTCATAAACCTACAGTGCAAATAATGAATGTACTGTACATTGGAGGTTGCTATTCAAATTATTTATTGTTTGAGTATATTTCTTTCAACTATTATTGTCTAATTGAAAGTGACGTTATTCACTAAAGCGTTGTTATATTATAGTTACTGATTAGTTAAAGTAACATTTGTGCAAAGATTTTAACGAAATTTGAAGTAGGTACTAAATACAAAAATATAAAAAGAAAATAGTTGATTGAAGCATGTGACTCGCTTATTTTCAGATTAAATTGAATTTACTTTGCCAATCAAAATCCAATTTAATAATAACTATATCCGGAAGTCCATCAATTATAGGTTTCAATATTAATTTTGACAAATTTAATTTATTCACTTCCGAAAACCTTCAAAAGGTTATTTTAATGTTCGAATGTTCAGCTTAAGCCATAGTATGGTTTCAAATAAAAGTATTTATACCTATCTAAGAATTTCATACGACCATATTACAGTGGTTTAATACATTTGTTTCTCTTTAATGGAGTAAAAATACTTGTATGTTTTTATGAACAGTAAAATATTCCAAACGCTCCCAATATGTAGAAATTAACAAACGCTTTACATGGAAAAGAAAGTTTACGTATATTTAAAATACTATTGAGCATTTTCCGAAAGTAGAATCATTAGTGATTCCAATGTCGCTCTTTTAGAATCGTTCATTTCAAAAGTCGGAATCGTTCGGCGTTACCATATAAATTAAGTAGGTCACGTATCTGATTCCCAACACGCCTCTGCACGCGTCCAAATCGAAGCGCAAAAATACATTTGAATGTATAAATCAATAAAATGGTTAGTTCCACTTTAAATTAAAGACCGATAAATTAAAGAAAGAATCGTTCATTCCAAAAGTTAAATGATTCCTGCCGAAAAGAGCGTTCCTAATTGATTCGACTTTTGGAAAACGCTCATCATCTCAGTGTTATCAGTAATCTCGCTTTTAGAGACCATCACGGTCTGTTTGAACAGTTGCGGTTGCTTTTGTCTTATCTCCATTAACAGCGGGTTTTTTATATCAATTATTGACTATTTTAATATCTATTTTTCAAAAATTATCTTAAATGACTGTTACTAACGAAGATACACCATAACAACCACATTCACCAGATGGCCTAGTTTCAAGGTCATTTAAAATATATACTTTCGATTCTATGTAATATTTTCGTTAATTTCTGCATCCTAGGAAGTTTTGGAACATACCGTAAATTAGAATCCTCATCATTAAGTTGTCATAAGTTCCGATATCTATCACTAATGGTAAAATAATTTAAGTGTTAAAGGAGGAACAAATACAGTTAAATAGGATTCCAGTCAAGTCAAGTTTGTGTAATTATTCTGGAGTATATACATATAAATATATATATAGTAACGTATGAATAATCTTAAATTTAAAGTAGTTTATGGTTCATATTGTATGCTTTATAATGATATAAATATAAATATGATTTTAATAATAAATAATGTCATCTATTGTATGTATTTAAGAAGCAAAATTATCATCTCAGAAATGATCGATTTTTAGTGCACAATACAAAGCTCCATATGAAAATGATGAATTATCTCTTAGTAGTGGCAATTTAATTGGATAAGACAGTTAAAAAAGTAGTATTGAATACTTTGATTAAATAAATTTTAAGAATAAATATATATATTCATACGATTTTAATATACGTAAGTTATCTGTCATAAATAATGTATTGGCTGTATATCTCAAACTGCAAACTGTTTTACTGCATACACGATTTAATCGCTCTCAGTTCTAAAAACTATATTTTGCATAAGCTTTTAGATAGATGAATAGTAGTATTGAAATGCATGCATAATTTAAAAGAGTGAACACTTTTTGTATAATTACTCTATGGATAAAACATTCATTATCTCAGTATAGGAAAATATCGTTAATGATTTAATTTGCCCAATAAAATCTAGCAGAAATGAACAAAGTTAATCAGCATAAATGAAACATATGTTTAGAATGGACTTTTATTAATTATCCAAATTATGAACAAACCGTTGATATTACTTGAATGATTCGATGGCAGTAATTATAGAAATGTATTTATATAAAAGAAGAGAAATACATTTTAATCTATAACAACAGTTCGTATTTCAACAGATGCAAAAATAACTCTTTTAATATTTGATAAAAAATAAAGGTCTCATCAAATTTGCGATATCTCGGCAAATTGAGAGTAGTTAACGAAACACTGCTAGCATCTTCAGAAAAATATGAGATATAGGACACATTTGGATCAAGTAGTATTTTTGATTTGAAAAATGTCATTGATCTCGCACAATATCAAATTATAGCAACACAGTTTATAGTAGACGTATTCGTAAAAGGGACAATCTTTCATAAATTTTACTTAAATAAGAATCTTATTTGAGGCATTGTACAATATAATAATTTATTTTATAATTTATATCGTCTGGTTCAAAGAAATATTTCATTATTCCTGTGAAATGTTACTCTAAATATCTTCAATACAAATATTATGTGAGCAGTAACACGTGACATTTGATTTGTGGCTTAACATTATTCCATCACCTGGATTTCATTAACAGCGTTTGTTGTTTTTAATTATATATTTAATTAATATTTTAAAGAAGTTAACTTTACCTAATGCAAGATCCGGTCTGTATTCCTCAATAAATTGTACGCAGCATTTATTAAGTTGTACATGGACGGTTATTCTTCAAGCCACGTTCATTTTTATGAAATCTTATTGTATTAGCAATAATTAGAATTCATAAAGAACTTTATGAGCAGGACACAAACGAGTTTTTTGGCCAAACACCAATGCACAAAATAATCAATATCTGATATTTGAAACTGTGGTAGTATTTCTCAAGCACTCTAACTATTAATTATTTCATTAGTAGCGTTACCACCAAAATGTGTGTTAGAACAATTCAATCTGTAAAAAAAAAAGAAAAATGCAGGAACGTTTAAATACAATTACTAAAGAAAGTTTAATCAATTGCCAAGTTCATGCTACATACAAGCAGTATGTGGTGAGCTGCACAGTACTCTTTCAACCTTATTAAGTATTTTCAGAAGTTTAAATTCCTCGTACAATTGTAACTTTAAATAGCAGTATATCAACAATGTATTACAAATGACGTAAAAAGATATATTTTAAAAATATTTCGCCATTTATCATCTATTCATAAAGTAGAGCAGTAGTGTTGTTCTGTTTCTGCTTGTGAGAGTATGCATATTTCAGTCCGCTCCGAGCAATTACAAAACTAAGCTAAAATTTGTATCAATCACTTTCTAGTAAACCGTGTTAAATTCGATGAAGGGAATTCACTATTAGTCCAGTCAATCTACTAAAAAAGGGGTCCACCCAAAACAAAATTTTAAAAGAATTGAATATTCCTTATTTCTGTATTATTGAGGCCAAGTAAGAAAATACATTCACAGTTTACTGGAGTCATTATAGAAGAAGTTTGTCAAAAACGAGTTATTACGTAATAGGTCATGCAATATTATAAAAAACTTATTTTTTATATGCCCTTGACCGTTCTAGCATATATTAGAAACGGTGTCTAAACCCATAGTTTAAGGGTCATCGAATACAAAAGAAGAAAAAATATATTCAACACAGGTGTACGTACCAAAGTGGGGTGACCAATTCTTCCCCTAACCCCCTCAACTACACCATCATCACCAGCCAAACCCCGTCTTTAATTACTAAAGTATGTTTTACTAGACCCATGTTTTAAGGGAGTACAATGAAGGTATTAAAAATCTATAAATTGCCTAATTACATGCCAATGTATTGAATTGCATAACGATGTATTGGATTACATAACAATGTATTGGAGATTACATAACAATGTATTATATTGCAATACATTGCATTACGCAATAATGTACAATATATACAATACAATACAAGAAAATTTAAACTTGCAGGTAAATATTGAATTCTGCACCACAACTGCGTCTAGCTTTGGTTGAATTCATCTTTTATAGATGAACCATCATTAAACTCATCAGATACTAACATTGACTGTTCACACATTAAAGAAAATTAATAAGCTTACAATCACTGACAGATCAATTCAAAACTTTCTCCTTTGGACCACGGTTTTCGATGTAGGAGGGCTCCTCATTCAAAAGTATACGTTACATCTGAGCGAGGTAATGATGGATGCAATGTCAATGTTCCAAATTGCATCAACCAAAACAGGAAAGATCTACACCTATACATACATGCGAAGACTTCCTCAGTGGTCAATCGATTCTGGGAAGGAGATTCTACAGATTTGATTATAAAACAGGTTTTGATGAAAAGCTTAAAGACTAATGAAGGTCTCACTTATATGAACGTGAGTAAAATGAAATTAATTAAACTAAGTTAACTAAGTTAACTATATATAGACTAGAATGTGCTGACCAGCTTGTGGACAGTGCAGAGTAATCAGCTGCAGCGATTCTTTGAATATTGTTTTGGAAGAAAACGTTGAAGACTAAGTGGTTTGCACCCACCGTATTATATGATTATACATTTCCTTGCACATTTTGTAACATACTTTGTAATGAAAACAGTTTACTTGCAGTATTCTTGTCGTTTGTATATGGTTGTGCAATACAGTGTTTTACTATACATAATACATTGGCATGTAATCCAATTTATAAATGTATATACTTTCATTGTATTCCCAAAAAAACATTTGTCTAGTAAAACATATTTTTGTAATTAAAGACGGGGTTTGGCTGGTGATGATGGCGTGGTTGAGGTGGTTAAGTGAAGAACTGGTCACCCCTGCATTTTGGTACGTCTGTGTTGAAAATATGCTTACGTACTTTCATTTTATTGAATGACCCAATAGAAAATAATCCCCTTCCTCTAAAAGGAAATTTAACTAAATTTTGACTTTTAAACTCTTAATAGAAACGAAAATGCCATAATAAAATTCTCAAAAGTTTTACAATTTTGGGAGTAAGACAAAACTCAATCTGATTTGAACATTTAGTAATGTAATAGAAAATAAAGGAAATAAGGATGTTTGTATTATATACGCATATTTAGTCATTTCAGAATGTTGAAGTATATTTACATTTATACATGTTATTTATACATTTTTTATATTTTTATTGTACATACAGTACCTAAATACCTAAATAGTAAAGAAAAATTGTTGTGCATATTGATATATGTATTTCTTAAATATTTTAATAGAGATGAAGCTGGTAAAATGAAGTATGAAAATATTTCTTTCCAATGGTATGCAATTAAATACTGCAATTGTACTTTGCAACAGTATGAGGAGTGTGGACCACTGAGAGACCCAAATAAGTATAACAAGTACTATTCAGCTCTTGTAACACATGCGTTTGTTGTAGAATCTCAAATTTATAATTTGTTACCTTATAATAAAATAAAATTTATATACAAATATTTTTAAAGTGGTGTATCATTTTTGTAAATAATTGAAAAGTTAAATAAAATCTATCAGAAATTATAAAATAAAAAATTCACGTAATGTGATTTATTGAAAAGTTCACTATACTTTTAGTGAATCATATCTGATTTATGTTAAATAAAATTTGAAGGATTTAAAATATAAATAATGGTACTATGATTGATTCAAATTGTAAGAAATCATCTTCTAGGATATCCATTTTTAATACAAGTTCTATGGAATAACGAATAAACGGCGGATCGGAATCTAAGCCGAAATCTTGACGCCGAGAGCAAGTAAACGTAAAAGGGAAGAGCATTGTTGGTAAACGAGAGCATCAAAAGCCCCAGGGCCAAATTGAGGTGAATTTCGGAATTTAAGTGGAAGTCATTTCGTGGATTAAGCACTTGCGTATACAGATAACCCGGTAAGGTAAAGAAAAAATGCAGAACACTGATGGTAATGAGCATTTTGAAGATGGGCCGATTGACCCTGGTGGCGTAATTAGCTCTTACGTGAAGTCCAAAGCTGTTAATCTCGCGCGAATGGCGCTTGAGGGCAATGTAGACCAGAGCATTGGCTGGAATGAGGATGAAGTATGGGAGGATGGCATTCGTGATGAAGTCCACCCAATAGTGAACGTCTTCAACGATGATTTCATCGCATGCTCCCGTCTCCGGTAGAATTCCGTACTTCCAGCCGATGTAGAGGTGTTTAGTAAAGATCACCGTAACTAGGGTGACAATGGCGCCTGCCAGAAACCGACTCGAATGGGCAGTGTAGACGGAGACGGCGCCTACTCGACGAACAGCCGTGTTGATGACGATACACCGGTCGACGCAGAGGATGCAAAGCATACCCATGGCGAAGTTGCTCGAGGCGTAGGCGAGGAAGATGTGC
>JAYRBW010038027.1:0-11812 GCA_036023295.1 Invenusta paracnida | reverse complement strand
TCGATGCATTGTCGTGTCCTCTTCCTTGTCGTGTCCGTTGTGCTGTCGGGTGAGACATGTGAACGGGCTGTTGATGACAAGTTGGTCGTTGGTCGTGGTCGGTCGGAATATCCTGGAGCACTTTCCAGGCAATTGTGCGCTCTTTGTAGTAAGATGAAAGAGGTCCCCCTCCTCCATCCAGCCGTAAGGCAACATTCTTCTCCACTGGACGGGGGCGCACCATGAAGAACGAGCAACGCTTGTCGCAGGAGGAGGCGATGTAGTGAACTTATTTGGTATCCATCTTGCCATTTTTAGTGTAGGCCGCCATTGTCGCGGAGCGCGGGAAGGGGTTGGTCGAAGTGGGCTTTCCAGGCAGCTGGGGAGTCTGAGAGTAGTCTCAACAGGATGGCAAGGGTCGATTTGGTATTTGAAGCGAAGACTGTGAGGAAATTGGGAGGCGAAATCTTGGTCTTGGAAAGTAAGGGGAAGTGTGATCCCGGGAGTAGGGATGATCGGAAGAGGCCGAATTTTTTCGAAACGTGGATGCTGAGCAGCGAGGTTGTGTCGGAGAATACCGAGAGTTAAAGCACGCAGCCTGATTTGAATCATCTGGTAGGACAAATTCGTTACTGTTGAATACGCTGACGATTCTTCTGTGATTTGCTATTTATATTTTGTGACATTTAATTTACATACGTTTACGTTGATGGATTTTGCTGTACTGCATACTTTGAGTTTCGTATACGGGGCCATACAATACATTTGGTATTGCAGCATGCCACCTGGTGGTGTTTTCTCGATTCATTTGCGTACGGGAGTCAGTGAGGGGGGTTAATATTACAATAAAGTTCCTCAAATCTACCGCTTAATCGAAATATAATAAATTTTAAACAAAAACCTATAACAATAAACTCTAATAGATTTTTAAATTATGAATAAATGTAATAATTATTTCAAATTTAACCACCATTTAAACGAAAGTTCCTATCTTGTCGACTATATAACATCTTTTATCCGACACGCAAACGAGACCACCACACCTGGAAGATCAACAAGAACAATCAAAAGGGGAGAGGGTATTCCGAAAATTCTAAGACTGTCTCGAGGTCCGAAAGGCACTTTGCACATATGGGATCTAAGCTTCAAAGTTCTTGCCAACACCGGCTATTCATCTCTCACCTTTCGCAGAGGTTCTCCATAAGTAACTCTTCAAGCTGGACGACATGGCTGTCCGAATCGATCTACGCAACGTATTCTACTGCGCAGTGTGCCACTGGCACCCGAGGCTAGGCACATCACACACTTCAGAATTGAGTCGACTTTTTTCCAATTCATCAGGTTCCCTAGTAAGGCCAAGCTCCACTATCCTCCAAGCGATCTTGCTGAAAGTCATCAATCTATTGTAATTCCGTCTTCAGTTTACAAGTTGGTGCACATTGATGATACTATCTTGGTGGATAAGCATGCATAGTGACTTGATAACTTTGTATCACGTCGATACGAACCAGCATCAGTCAGAGCTGTGTGCCATCCTCGAAGCCAAATCAGGAGACCATATTCGGACAGACAACACAGGTCAGTCCTGGATAGGATTCAACGTGTTAGTCCAATCGACTGTGACACTGTGCGGATACTGGATACTTTAACTCGGATAAAAAGATTTACCTTCTCGTAAAGACTTTTTCTGACTATATTCTTTGCTTTCTGACATCTTGTTTTTGGTCTAGGTGATCCCTTTCATTCAAATCTTACCTATAAACTTTTATTATGCTGGCTTCACTGTCAGATTTAGTTTTAGTTTTCTTGTATCGGTTTCATTTGTAAATTTTCATAAATGCTTGTATTTTTTATACCGCCTTTCAGTTACACCGTATCGGTGACTTACGCAATAAAATTTATTAATTTTCTTTATTTATGTTAAAAAATCATAACCAAAGAAATATTACATGTTGAAATGATTGTATCCAGTGTTTGTAAAATTCTGTCCAATTTCTTATATATACCTACACCCATCCGAGCAAACATGGCTGACGAAAAAAGCCTTAAGCGTTCTGTCCGTATATGTCTCTTAAAGTCTTCATTATAGGTAATCTGTTATCATGATGTCCAATTAAACATGCTCTCGAAGACAACATTAATATACATATAAATAATTACGTAGTCCTCGGATGCTCTTGGAACCGTCCCTCCTGCAGCGCTGAAATTCTTCCGGTCTTGTATCGACGCTCTCAACTATAATCACTAAATACATGAGAGGTTGGATGCTGTAAACGAAAAACACCTAACAACCCTCGTTATCATGTCTGGCGTCACTATCTTTATAACTGCACCCTATAGGCAACAATGTAATATTGTTTACATCTGCAAACTACATGTTGGTTATCTATATATTATTTATAAACAAAGCAATATATTTATATTGTAATAATATAATTTCTGATTTATTTCCGATTTATTTCAGTTTGAAAGACCTTTATTAATTTTCAAGTCAGCTGTAGGTACTTTTCATTTTTATGCTTAATGAGGTGTAAAGTTTTTTCATTTTAATCAAATGTGGTCCATTCAAAAATATAATTAAAGGAATTATATTAAAGTTATATGCATTTATTAAAAGTTTTTATGAGGAGCCCGAGGAGTCATAACCATTGTATTCTTAAGCGACAGTCCTTAATAATCATTTTAAGCAAAAAATACATTAGTACTCTACTTTATACTGCATGTTCCATTTCTTCTACTTAACTATATATTAAGGTTTGTATTTTGCATGATTGTTGACAGCAATCACACTTTGCGTATTTTATATATTCCTGGAATGTATATAGAGCGAATTGTTTGTAATATTCCCATAAAACCTTTCATTTTCGTAAATGAAAGTGTGTATATTATACAGAGGAAGCACGTCCTTAGAATAATAATAATTGGATTTATACAGCACTGTATATATATTTCATAACACTAGAAATTAATTATGTGTATCTATGCATAATAAATAAATTTTAATTTAGTTTGGTTTAGTTTAAACTTTTGAGAAAACGAATATATTGCATAATGTAAAATAATAGAGAAATTACCTATGGTAATACTATATAAACAATAAACTAAGATCTAAAAGTAAGAATAAAATAGTAGGTTTTAATTTTAAAAAGGATTCGATTTTAATAATGCAAAGGAAATTTTCAATGAAATATATCCCTTTAAAGCAAAATAGAAATAATTGCTTTTATGTATAATCCGCTCCACATTGAAGCGTAACAGATATATATAAAATTCGATATAAATACAAATGAATGTAATTGTAACAGAGGATTCGCTCCTTTTAAGAAAGTATTGTCATTGCGCCATATTACAATTACTAGACGTACGATGAGAAAAGATCAAGGAGTTATTACTGCAAGTTCAAAGGAATTATTTATCTCAAGATAATCGGACTGAACCAAAAATAAATGAATAGATCATTTGTCATCACGATCATTGTTATTATAGCGCATCCATTTATAAAACTTTTTAAGCCTAGGTTTCGCTTGATGGAAAAGTCTTCTAGATCCCCGTTTTTCTGTGTCTATCGATTCGACATCTCTCATATCCGCAGCTGCATTATATACCTTAGTAATTTCTTTTTCAATTATGGCATCTAAATCAACCAAAATATCCCAATCCCACGCTATAATGGTTATAGCAAAACTTAAAAATTGTCTCGAAGAATGATTGCATATTAGATCTATATCTTTTGCATGAGCATTTAGCCATATCGTCACAATTTCCAAAGTAGTAAAACGATCATGGGGGCTTATGAATAAGGCCTGCAGTAAATCCTGGTTATTTGCACGTTGTTTGCTTTTTAAACATCCTACGCCCTTGTGAAATCCACTAGCATTTGGTTTCCTTTTAGCGTTGGGCTCAACTTCGCCAGAATATAGTTTGGAATTTTCAGTGCTCGAGGATTTTGAACCACTAGTCGATTTTTTCCAAAATGGTGTTGATAGGGCGTTTCCTCCCATATACCTACAATTCCCATTTTATCGATTTCTATCATGAAAATAAATTGTTACATAAGGTTGAGTATTTTTTCTTTAACATAAATAATTTAACTTAATGAAATAAATCAATTTATTTAATATTCAAACTGAGTGTAGCAGGGTAGCAGGTAAATGTCATTTAATGGAAATATTATAGATATTTGTTTTACTTTATATACAAACATATTTAATATTAAATATATATACATATAATAGTAAATATTGATTAATTTCTATGTTATCAACTAGAGTATTGGGTATTGACGGGTTGCTAGCTCGATAATCTATCAATCAAAAAGATCGAATAACTAACTAACTAAAGGTGAAATATTCTTCGACATCAACAAATTAATTCACTTTATAAATAAAATCCTATTAGTCAGCACAAAATTTTAAGATTAAATATTAAAATTATGTTTACATTCAATGAAAACGTTTCCTGCGTTCTATGTAAATATCACTAAATTTTTAATTACTTATTTTCTTATTAGACGATGCGTTAAAATCGTCAAGCCAAAAACAAGAGCGTCAGCAATTAGCATGAGAGATTCTAACAGCTCTAGTCATTAATGCTAAAGGAGAATAGGCCTATACTTGACCGCTAATAAATCAGGTTAGAATGCATTAAAAAGCATATTTTTGGTATCAGTGTTATCGCCAAATGATATGCAACAAAATGCACATGAGATCAAGTTTTGAAAAGATTTTTAGATACTTTTTTGAAAGGGGGTCAATTTCGATGAAAACAATTTTCTCCTTCTTATTTTTCGTCAGCATTAGTGATTGATATTGACGTTTTATTGGAAAATACATTTTTAAGTCTCTATGTAAAAGTTAAGTTTTTCTTACAAAAGTTATAAAGAAAAGTAATACTTTTCCTTACAACTTTTATTTTTCTTTACAACTTTTTACTTTTCTGAACAATTTATTAATAGAAATTTAATTGACATTTATTGTTGATCATTGAGTAAATTGTCCAAAGTGTTGAAAATCATTAAAAAATATTGTAAAAATAATTAATACATCAAAATTCCATAACAAATATTTGAAATTCTATACAGTTATTTACATAAATATTCATAGAGATATTTAGGCCTAGTAGATAGATACGTTCCTTTGTTGGAAAATAATCAATCTATATAAAATTTTTCTGTTTAGATTAATCGCTGGAATTATTATCAATAATTAGCAGTACACCAGTCTTAATAACAATATGTAACACAATAAAAGCGTAGGTTTCAATTGAAAATAAATAAATATATTTATTTAATTTTAGATATAAATTGTATAATTGTAAAGTAGAACTAGAATAGTTATTACGGTTTCGATATATATACCAATGTTTTTTATTCATGGTTTATAATATATTTAAGTATTTTAAATAGCAAGAATTGTAACAATTAAATTTAGGCGCCATTTTATATCAATTTCATTAATGGCTGTACTTCATATCATTAATACCATTTTTTCTCTTTGCATTTGAGGAGCTCGTTTCTTGGCTTTCATTTTTGCGTTTGTTTAGATATCAATTCATATTTTGAAAATATTGCTTTATTAATATAATTTTATGCATACATATTAAAAGTAAAAATTAATTATTAATTTATTTATAAAATCTTGAAATCAACAGATATTTTTGTGCATGGTTTTGACTTTTCTCATATGATTAATTTCCAAAGGAATTATATTTTTGCTAAATATACAGAGTGAGCCATACAAAAGGTAATAATTAAATACTTTTTTATTTTTATGGCTGTACATATTTAAAGCTGTTTATCGATGTTTTCTGAGAGAATTTTTATGTATTGATTATCTGCAGGATATTGTCTATATGGCTGTACATTACATAATATTACACTGCTGTACGGTATGGTGGAATTATTTGCATCTTCAAAAGAATTTGTAAAATGCACACGTGTGAATATCCATGAACTCTGTCCACAATATTCTTGCTATGCAATTGCGAAAATTATAAAAAAATCAAATTGACCCGAAATTGACATTCAAAACCGAAACATTAAAATGTTGACTCGCATGGTTAAAAGATAAATAGAAAAGATAGACCTGGCCGGACACGTGGCTAGGCGAGCTAGCTCTGGTCGGTGGTAACTAAAACAACGGAAAAAAACATTCAAATAGTGAAGAATTTATGTGAAAATAAGCGAGGGCACTCTACCCGCCAAACCTCTGCAACTTTACAAATTCCACATACAACAGTGCGGCGAATTCTAAAAAAGGCAAATTTGAAGCCCTATCATCAAACTCGGTCATCAAAAATTAGAGGGGAAAATAAGCATATACGGGATCAGTTTTGCAGATGGCTGTTAAATAATTTAGGCCATAATCCGGTTAATGAAAGAGTACACAGACTCACACAGTTGATCAACACTTATTTTAGTAAGAATTTCAGAAGAAGCAATTTATAAAATTCCAAGAATGATGTGATATGGTCCAGATCTCGAGCTGAGGCATATGCTGCAGGTGGTATGGTCCACATTGAAACGTTTTCAGAAGGCTACATATATGCTTTTGGGTGGAGTTTCGTATAAGAGTTTAATACCCAGTAATGAGCCTGTTTTTGTCGAAGACTGGATAGATGAACTCTGGCCGTTCTAACGGGGACAGAAAAAGACGACGAATTCCGATATGTATGTGGACCTCATTTAACATGTCGGTTTTGTTGCATCGTCTTTATCAATTGCACGAATGAATTTGGCAAGATGGCAGCGCCTCCATCCATCATACTCGTGTTGTTCTAGAGGCTGTTGATAGACACTGCGGTTGCAACGAATTCCTGTTGATGAATAAACTCCCAAATGTGACGAAATTTGCCCTATCGAAAATGTATGAGGGATGTTATATACCCCACCTTACATCTTTAGAACAAAACTTCGAAAAACAGTATCATTTAAAAGAGGTGATTCGACGATTTTGGAAATCCGTGACAGCCCGACAATGTCAGAAATTTATATCATCCATTTCCAAGCGTTGTCGTATTTTTATTGGCAAAAATGGCAACCGATTACGCTATGACGATTACCGATAGACTACAAATTACAATGATTGTTATCAGATGTTGTTATACATGTTATTTTTTTGTTAACAGTACAACTATACTCTCTACATATTATACATATTAATCGATACAGTGAAATATACGGAAAAAGACGACAGAAATAAATAAATTATTTTTGGTACCTTTTTTATGGCTCACCCTCTACGCAATATTGCAGATTTTAGCTTAAACACTTAAATATGGAAATTAAATATTTTTATAAAAATAAATCCTAAACATATCCTTAACGAAATTGTTCATTTTGCTTCGAAATAGTTACATTTTCATTTAATCTAATGATTTCTGTCTAACATATACAGGTTACCCGATAGAAAACCGTAGGATTTTGAATTTCCATTTCATTTTGAATGTCCATTTCATTTGGAATTCATTCTGATATATAAATTGATTTGTTTGTGGCGAGTGTTTGTCTATGTTACACTGTATTCTTTCAATATTTAGTCCGACGTTCAACTAATATGGCACAACATTTGACTGATTTTCAACGCAGTGTAATTACTTTATTGAAGACAGAACAACCTTCTTGGGGCTTGACAAAGTGTAGCAAAATTCTGAAACAATTTTTTGATGATATTAATGAGCATCAGTTTTATGCTGTATGTTTTAAATTGAAAAATGTTGGTTTACCAGCTTCCAAACTGTGTAAAAAAGGAACAGGACATAAAAAATCCATTCATTCACCAGTCAAACAAGAAGTGCAACGCTTAGCGGTTACTCCAGTAAACAGTCCTCGCCATGGAAACAGCAGCCAACGAAAAATTGCACGCGCGTTGGGCTTGTCAAAAGGTTCAGTATTCAATATCTTGAAGAGAAGTCTCCTGAAGTGTTACCGTCGTGTTAAGTGTAATAAACTTACGGACTTGCATAAGCGATCACGTGTTTTAAAGTGCCAGGAACTCATAAATAAATATGAAGATGATGACAATTGGAAATGCATATGGTTCTCTGACGAGGCTTCTTTCAACATATCACCGCCTTTGAATAGACAGAACGAACGTATTTATAGATAGGTCAAGTCAAAACTGAGGTACCTCAGGATCAGTTAGTGGTTGAAATTGATAAACAACAACCTTCGGTAATGGCATATGGAAGTGTATCTATGGGAAAACAGAGCTACGTTTTCTTGATGGGTTTACTGAAGGTCAAGAAGGTACCTGTCAATCGAGAAAGAAAAAGAAAACCATCAATCAGAATGTATACCACAACTAGATGTGCCCTCTAATGTTTAGTGACATCAATGATACCATGGATGGTGAAGAGTGGATTTGGCAGCAAGATGAGGCAAAGCCTCATACGGTGATAGCGACAGTCAACTGGCTGGAGGAGAATACACCTCAATTCATTCGTCCTTCTCAGTGGCAATCTAAAAACTCTGATTTAAATGTCTTAGATTACTGCATTTGGAGAATACTCCTCCAAAAATTGCAGTCAATACGCACTAATGTTACCACTATCGACGATCTCAAAGCAGCCTTGCAAAATGCCTGGGCAAACATTGATCAGGAAGTAATTCGCAGTCACTGTTTGTTAGATAGGAGTATAACAGTTTTTGTGAAGAATTGATTTAATGAGAATGATTTTATTATGAGAGCAGATAGTAGAGTTTATATTTCATGGGAGCAAGAGAATTAAAATAAAGGAACATATCAGAATCAGTCGGTTTTCTATAAGCACAGGCTTTGAAATAATTCTGCTTGAAATCAATGAAAGAAAGTTTGTTTTCATTAGCTAATTCCATGGTGAATCTGACATTAGCTGAGAAATTATTAAGTATAGGTAAGACAGAATCATGAATAAATTGAGCAGAGTCATGAATACAAATAATGTCATCAGTGTATCTTTTTTAATTGTGAATTCTATGGGGGAAGAGTCCTGTAACGATTTTTTAATTTACACATAATTAGTTAGAAGATGACCAAGAGGAGAACCCATAGTGACACCATCACATTAAATAAATAATGAACCATTAAATGAAATAACAGTATCCTCAAAGATGAGAAGTAATAAATTCTTAAATAAAGATATGTTAAATCCCAAAAAAATGGTATGAGCATCAAATAGAAAGAAGATGGCATAATTGATGGCTTCCTCCAGAGGTACATTGTATAGTGAAACTGCATCATAGGATAGCAGCTGAAGAAGAAGGAAGCCATAGATTATTTTATTAAAAATTCATAATTTTTACTCACTTATATACTAGAGGGCTGGACAGTATTAACCCTAACACCATAATTTTACTGAATTTAAAAAATAATTAATTAAACTCATTGTAATTGTGTGTTTTTTTTGTCAATGAGCTTCAGAGTATCTACTAAGAAGTGTTGGAACTGAAAAGGCCATTGTTATGTTCTCAAAGGGGGAAAGAGGATTCAGTAGTAAATGGCTATTCCTTGACAATCAGTGACCTGTTGGCAGCACCTGGGCATTGACTCCAGGAGACTGATGATAAAATCTGCAGGCAGGTCATAAAGGATCTCTGATGCAACCTCAAATAACTGCTTCATCCTGTAGATCACTTGCTTATCCAACTTCGACTTCAGGAAGGCCCAAACATTCTCCATTGGGTTCAAATCTGGACTGCAGGCTGGCCATGACATCACCTCGATTGCTGCTGGAAACAATCCATGGGGAGATATGCCTTGTGAGGAGTGGCATGGACTTGCTGGGTTTAGTCCCCCAGCTACAAGGAATGATGTACCAATATCCCCCCCCCCACTATAATTGTAGATTATGGTGTCAAACCTTCAAAAATGGACATCTGCTAGTGTTGGGAGGGTTGGTTTGGACCAGAGTGGAATTTTTAAATGTTCCACATTAAAGAATAGGAATATTTTTATAATTTAAGCTCAAGTTTCGAAAATTTCTTATTTTTAATATATGTGCCCAGCAAAAATGTAAATATTTAAAAACATGACAAATATAAGTTGTGTTTAATTGAATTGAGGGAAAACTGAATATTTTATTAAAATACAATTGTGTGAATATATTTTGAGCATGAAAAATATTATACAGTATTATACAAAATATATGAAAAATATAAGTTGTACTCTGCAAAAAATGTAACAAAAATACAACATATCTTATTGCTATTTTCAATAAGTAAAAGCTTATTAATAAATATCCGAAGATAGTAAAAATGTTCAAAATGTTTGGCTCTTGCATTAATACACTTTTGCAAGCGTTTTAACCAAGCTGCAGTAGTTCTTTGGATTACATCTTGAGGTACTGAGTTCCAGGAATCAATCAAAACGCACTTCAATGTCTCGAGTGAATCGATTTCCTTTCGAGATACTTGTACACGACTTAATAAAATATTCCATAGGGTTTAAATCGCGACTTTTGGATGGCCACTAATTTGGTTGTATGAAATTTTCCTTATTTTGATCTAACCACACTAAAGTATTCCTTGCAATATGAGGCTTTGTAAATCCTTCAAGAAAACGTAATTGAGTTGGGCCATGCTAGGACACAGCAGTATATTCCATGACAGATTTCTGTTGAACATCGGTTTCAACTAAGAGATCTTCTTGTGGAATATCTGTCTTCATAACGACATAATGGTATATTCTCTTATTTTGAGAATTTGGTGATGGTTTTTCATCCGAAAACCAAATATTTTTCTATGAATCTTGAAATCTGAAAAGCATAGCTTGGCACTTAGCAACATGGGCATCTTGGTGTTCAGGTGATAACATATTTGTTTTGATTCTCTTATAACATTTCAGATGAGATGATTTTATTATTCGAGAAACTGTTCCTTTGGAAAGTCCAATTTCTGTCATAATTTCTCTTTGACATAAATGTCTCTTTCGTTAATTAGGCTGAGGAGGTGTGACAGCAAGGGCGAGAACATTTAATCAAATAGGTAAAACAAATTTTATTCTGGAACCATTAGTTTTTTTTCTAGTTTTTTATAAACGATGCTCTACGACCTTTGATTCTGCGCTTGCTAACTGTATAATAAAATTGTCTCTTTGAAATTTTTCCAAAGAAATGAGGCACACCTCTTCATACTTTTTAATTTTCACCAAGTGAGATGCTCGGTTTTGAAGAGAGTTATAACCTTATGCTGGAAATCAGATATTTGAGGCATGTCGATAGTCTTAATGAAAATTGTGTGCACTGCTTATATATTGGAATACTTGGAATAATTTGGAAACTCCAAACCTAAAAATAGTTACATTAGTTAATAGGTACATTCCAAATATAGAAATAATTACATTTTTAAGGATATTTAATGGTAAGCTGCCACTTGCGAAAAATAGCAAAATATAACATGTTTTTAAATAGTTACATTTTTTACAGGGCACTCTGTAATATGTGTAAGTATTTATAACCTTTTTAAAAGTTATGTTACATATGATTTTAAACATATATCTATTGTCTTTATCCTAAAATTAAACATATATATCATGTCATTACATTTCCAGGTGCTTTTGAATATTGATATGTGTGTTTAATTTTGATTTTAAGATAAAGAAAATAGATATATGTTTAAAATCATATGCAACATAACTTTTAAAAAGGTTATAAATACTTATATTATATTGAAAAAAAGAATTTTTAGAAAATTGAGCTTAAATTGTAAAATATTCCTATTCTTTAAAATGAAACTGTAGTTCAAACCAACCCTCCCAACACCAGCAGATGTCCATTTCTGAAGGTTTGACACCATTATCTACAATTATAGGGGTGGGGGGTCAATGTTGGTATCTCATTCCTTTTAGCTGGAGAGTGC
>JAYRBW010038016.1:0-11813 GCA_036023295.1 Invenusta paracnida | reverse complement strand
ATCCTGTATTGTGGAGGGAAATCCTGTATTGTGGAGGGAAATCCTGTATTGTGGAGGGAAATCCTGTATTGTGGAGGAAAATACAGTATTGTAGAGGGAAATCCTATATTGTGGAGGGAAATCCTGTATTATGGAGGGAAATCCTGTATTGTGGAGGAAAATACAGTATTGTAGAGGGAAATCCTATATTGTGGAGGGAAATCCTGTATTTTGGAGGGAAATCCTGTATTGTGGAGGAAAATACAGTATTGTAGAGGGAAATCCTGTATTGTGGTGGGAAATCCTAATCGGTTGTACCATTCTTGTTTGCTTATATTCTGACTTTCTAACGACTGTTCCCACAGATATGTAACGACAAGTATACGTATGTTAATTTATGCTACAGGTGCGTCATTTATTACTAAAATATTCCTGGCTCTAATTAAAGTTAATAAATGTTTCCGATCCTTTTGGAATGGTCAATTCTGGTATGGAATTTGATTTGTATTTTTTTCAAAATCTCCATGGGAGAATAGTCAGAGAAAAGAAACAGAAGTTGTTGGGAGGTGAAGATAGTTAGTTTGGGCGCCAACTGGAATGCGATTTACAGTGTTTGGTAGTGAGTCCAAGTGACCAGCGACTATAAGTATTTTGATGAGGTCTGAAGGGATTGGAACCCTGTGTTTGGTACGTATCATTTGTCACAAAATACTAACCAAATATTGAGGTTAAATTGCTAAAATGAAATAAATTATAGTCATTTAGCTAATGAGTAATCTATAAATGGCAAATACTGGCTAATAATTAATATACGATCCTAATAATTATCTTGATTGTTTTTACTGCCTTCTTATTGGTAAAGGAATTATTGTGAGATAATAGAGATACTGTTAATATAATTTTTTAGTTAGTATAATTTAATTATTATTTGAAAACTTATTTCATAACACGACAAAAGAAAAAAGTATCCATTCACTTGAAACACCTATTACTTTTTGCAATACATATGTTACTGTTCTTGATACTGTCGTTTGATGAATACCCATTTCATTACCCGCTGATATCTGATATCCTTGACCACTTAAGAATCTTAGGGTAACTTACATATTGCTACCTAAAACATTCAATGGGATCTTTTCTGAATTTAAGAAGATTTTGTATAAGATTTCATCATTAGTATACCTTCTCAATGAATGTCTTTTGTTTTCGTAAATTAAGCAGCGTGTCAACTATATTTCTTCTCACTACAAGATTTTCTTATATTTATAATAATTTGTACTACTTTTGTAGAAACAATTCTCATACAAGAATTTCTCCTAAGCATAACACATTATTTTTAATCATATAAATGTAAGACAATAATCGTAATCTTCTGAGAAAAATAATTTCGTTACTTTATTCATACGGCCCAATTCACTCACTGGTGAAGAAGATTCCCGCGAATTGTGTTGGTTTGGCCTCCATCGACTGGGAGACGAGATTGCCGAATGCGCCCTTCTCCTTGAGGTCGAGAGTGAGGCAGGGCACCCCCAGTCCCGCCTTGTCCACCGCCGCCTCCAGCGTGCTCAAGTCCGAGGCAAACTTCGCCTTTATCGATCGGTCCCCGTACGGGTAGACGCGCACTGGGCGCTCCGGGTTCAACTTCTAAATCGATAATATTGATTGATTGGAAAAAAGGGATCAATGAGATGTTTATATAATTTTTCTTCTTTTTTAATGTTGTATCGGAACTATTTCTGATTAATAAGTATGTCTAATTATAATTTAAGATTTTACAATAAAAATGCTTTACTAGATGAATACGATTTCAATAAATAGTAATATCTGATCTCGATCATTTAAGCGGTATAATCTGGCTGCCAAGATGAAGCCAAATTTCAAAGATAGATAAACACTTGTACAATATATATGAGAAATAAAGTCATGAAGTACCTTCTCTCTGTATCGTCTCTCTCTCTCTCTCTGTATCGTCTCTCTCTCTCTCTCTCCCACTCTCTGTATCGTCTCTCTCTCTCTCTCCCACTCTCTGTATCATCTCTCTCTCTCTCTCTGTGTTGGTGTGAACGTATGCAAAACTTAAATGTAAATAGGAAACAAACATTCAAACGATACATATTTAAGAAAGTGCTGTTTTGATTAGATAATTTAATTCCAAATTGCAGTACCACGAATTGCATTTGCACCGGGATTATTTGTATAAATATATACATAATTATTTTTGTTGTTAAAAATATTGTTTTGAAAGTCTTCCTTCATAATTTCTTCTTTTTTTTAGAATTCTTGTACAGAACAGCAGTAGTCACAGATTCGGGGCATTTTTGACTTTAACACGAAGACCATATTTTATCGCCAGAAATCGTCTTTTCCAGGTACTAAACCCTAGTTCGATAAGATTTATTGTTGTTTTGTGAGTCTGAGTGTACCTTTCTTGGTGCTCCTTCTGTTATATTGTGGTGCCAGAAAAGGAGTTAATAGAAAAAATAATTTAAAATAATATATTGCTATTAGTGAACAAAAATTAATTCTATTACTTAATTTATATCAATATTAACATTAACATTACATATAGATACTATGCTTAATATTAAGTAGTTATTATAATTAAATTTTGTTCACTAATACCAATATTTTTTGTGCAGTATTAATATACATATACGTTAATTTTATTAACATTTACATTACACATAAATACTATACCTAATGTTGGCGTATAGACATTAATACTGCATCTAGTCTTCAACAACATTTGAAACAAGTCAACATCGATTACTTCTGCCGCCAAATGGCAAAGCGGACTAATTCGTTTTTTTGAAAATGAGATGTGTAAAGCTTATTATTTATTAAGATAATTAAAATTGTTTATGAAAATTGTACTTAAAAATATTTTTCAATTACAAAGTTATTATAATAAGTTAACGTTTGCATTGTATGCTTTGTTTTCCATTCCATACGCGATGGTAAAACGCACTAACTGCTCTTGAACTGTTTTGTTTGATCTATTGTTCGTCAATGTTAGGTCACTTTATCAGAGTGTATAATATTTGGTATCTAACTCAGGTCTGCGATTGTAATAAGCCAGATAATGTCAGATAATTTAACCCTTTGTATTATCTGCCCAGCTCATAGGATGCGGGGAAACTTCAAAGGAATCATTTCCAATTATACAGATTATAGTGCGAACTATTATCATATTTATTTTGCGTACTCACTGAGCGTACTGCTTAATTATTTATTGGATTAGCGTGAATAAAGAGTAGCGGTGTTTGTATATAACCATTATCATAAAGTAATCATTTCAAATGGGCAATAATTTCTAATAAACAACTATATACGAGTATTTATATATGTATATATGTATGATATGCACTTGCGAACCAGTTATAGTGCGCTAATATTATTTATACGATAAAAAACGTTAAGTGATACCTTTATATACAGTCGATGTCGTCAAATGCACTCAATATAATAGTATTATGCGGGCCTATTATTTGAGTATACAATGCGTATGTCATTAATAATTAATTAATGACGCTGCTAAATACTAGAGAGATGAATCGGACATATCTTGGTATCTCTCCAGTTAGCCTGTATAAATTTTACAATGTTTGCAATTAGCCGACAATATTTATAACGTCTGAAGATAAAAGTTCCCATATTCGTCTAGGAAAGATGACTGTGCGTCAAATACGACTCGTTAACAAAAGTATATCCTGGAAACGGAGACACAGCGACACCATCTTTAACCCTTTCCACACAGCCGGCTATCCCAAATTCCGGGAACGGAATGTGCGGAATAGTGTTTTAAAACTTGGCATATATAGTTTCATATATATTTCATATATAAAGACACAGAAGCCTATATTGCTCCATTTGTTCGTTGAAAATTCACTGCAATAAATGCAGGAGGAGGGCATAATGCTCCTCTCTCCCCGACCCCCCCCCTCTCCCCTCCCCGACTCCGGTATGGATGGGGTTCAGAGAAATACTGCAGATATTTGTAAATAGAAGATTAGCAATGCTATATATCCGCTGATTATCAAATAAACAAGTTCATTCTTAAGGCCTAGATGCTCATTGAACGCAGTGGAGCGCGTAATAAAAGTCAAAAAGCATTAAATCTTACCGTCTATGAAAATTGTCAACTTTACGCTCGTCAAAAATCAATATTAACCATGGCTCACTGACTCAGTATACTGTCCTCCTTCTTTTCTGTTTATATGTAGACTTTCTGCAGAGAGTGTATCGATTTTTGCTGCACTGTTACGCGCCACGCCGCGCTGCGTTGAGTAGGCCGTTACTACCGAGCAATATGACCAATTATCAGCGGAATTCAAGGCGTACTTTAGTTGTACTTATTTAGGAGTCCATGACTTACTCCAGCTTACTTGGGAATTCCCTTCGCTGTAATTGGTCGATGTTTTATTTCAATTACAAGCCCTAAGTGTGGCCATTTAGCTATAATACGCTGAAAGGCAGGCTAGACCTAGAAAGTCTTGGGACATTAATTACCAATGTGTTGGAATTTATTGATGCATTCCGCGCGTCATAATGTTTTTAAAAATCAGTGTCCCTAGTCACTTTATCGATTTTCCCAGTTATTAAGTTTAGTCTAAGCATTTATCGGTGATGATAGGTACTATTGGTTGACCTATAAAAAGTTGAATTAAAAAAAAATTATTCAAGAAATTGTCTTTTAAATATTGTTTTAATTAATTAGTTTGTTAACTTGAAGTTTGTTAAAATGAACCGATTTTCTATCGATCGATATTTAAAAAGTCACCTATAAGCAATAGTTTCTCGAATTACTCTTACGTGTATTTCTAACAGCTACATTTTTTGTGCATTAATATGTTACCATCTCGATAATGTCGCCAGGGCGAGTGTTAGCCCGTAAAGCTTTTCTCGATATCGATCGATAACACGCTTAGTCATGTCTGAAGGCAAGGCTAGGTGTGTTAGCCCCCAGGTCACCAGTCTGGTTAATAGATCACATATATTGCCTTCACATATCAACTGTTGTCAGTGATAGCTGGGTATGTCATCTCTCTCTCTCTCTATCTCTCTCTCTCTCTATCTCTCTCTCTCTCTTTCTCTCTCTCACACACACACACACACACAGACAGTCAAGTTGGGGATCTGGCCCGATACCTCGAGGACTCCTGTCAGAACGGTAGTCCGGCGCTGCGACCAACTGCCAGTCAAGTAGCCGAGCACCAGATCTTCAAGTGAGCGGTCAACTTGATGGGAAACTCTCGTGTTTTGTCACTGTCGGTCATAATTTTTTATTTGTCTATTTCTTTTCAGATTGCCTTATGTGGAAATCAATAATTTCCTCACAAATTTCACTGTTAAATCGGAACTTGAAAAGGATTCCTTTTTCAGGTATCTACCTAATAATGATTAATTAAACATGTTTTATTCCACAAATTTCAAATTTTGGAACGCTTTTAGAAATCGACTATACATTTTCTCTTGGATTATGTTAAGAGTTCTATAATACTGAAAGTGACTGGTTGTATTATTGTTCATCAGCAGGATTATTTTTGTTATTGAATAATGATATGTTATGTAACAGTTTATAAAATAATTTAATATCGTTTTGCTCTCTCAGAGTTAGTTCCCTCTCTCTGTAATGACTGTCTAGATCTAGACTAGATAAAAACAGGAAATTGTAGCAATTGGCGGCGTTCTAATTATTTGAATTTAATTTCGTAGATTGCAGGTCTAAGTAATTGTAAGTTTTATTCCACGGCTATGGTTTAAGAAAAGACAATCTTCCAACTCCACCAAATAAGATTCTCGATAATAAAGTTTCTTAGAATCCACTTTGTTAATGTACTAATATGCCATCATCTCTCTTATTCACCTTTGACCCCATTTCTAATCCCTTTTTCGCACCCTTTCTCTGAACCAATCAGCGATCTGCCATCTCGTCTCCTTCAAATCCCAGAATCTTTGCTGGCTCGTAGACTCGTCTTCAAGTTGTTCAGTCGAGTAGTCTTTGTCGACCCCAGAGCACATGACACTCTGCAGATCCTTCTCAGCCCCTATCAAGGTAATACACCTCTCTCCTCTCCTCTCCTCTCCTCTCCTCTCCTCTCCTCTCCTCTCCTCTCCTCTCCTCTCCTCTCCTCTCTCCTCTCCTCTCCTCTCCTCTCCTCTCTCTGCCCTCCCCATTCTTTTCCTCTCCTCTCTCATTTCCTCTCTCTTCTCTGCCCTTCTCTCTCCTCTCTCTTCTCATCTCTTGTTTCTTCGTCCTACTCTCTAGGTGACTCGCGCTCCTCAAACAATGCACACGTGCTCAGTGAGAAACTCTTCCAAACCTACGTGATTCCGTTGCTAGAAAAGATCTTCTACATTCAGGAGCGACATGTTCGGATGACCCTGCTCGCCCACTTTCCACTCTACTGTAGCCAATTCGACAGAACTGTCCTACGTGGCACCATCCTCCCAAAAGTAAGGTCTCGTTCTCATCAAATCTTCCTTATTCTAATATATTATGTTTAAACAGCACGATGTATTATGTGTGTGCGTCGTTACAAAATTCGTCATATTTTGTTATATTTACGTCAAACGCACTGTATTGCAAAAGCGTCGTGATAAGTGAAAAAATATGATCATCTCTAAATGTTATGATTTGTTATCAATGTATAACTGATATTATCTTGCCTATATAATTATTTTTATAAGTAGATCGTTATTTTAGTTTTTTTTAATTGTTGGATCAATAAAATGTATCATTCATTTATTCACGCGAAAACAGTTTGTAACACTTTGAAGTGTTTGTATGAACTAAGATTTGGACTATCCTACTTAAACGTTAGAGCTTATTGAACTAAGATTTGGACTATCCTACTTAAATGTTGGAGCTTATTGAACTAAGATTTGGACTATCCTACATAAAAATGTTAGAGCTTATTATTGTCCAATTTTTATTGATGAGATAGATACTTAAAAATATAATTATATTATAAAAATGATCATATTGCTATTTTATGTATTAAGTAGTATACACAATAATATACATTTATTTGTGATTTTTAATGATTTTTCGGCAATTTTCCGCTACTTTTCATCTCTCAAGATCCGTCTCGGTCTTTACGACGCACACGGCCCTCTAGTAGCGACTACGCTCCACGCCCTTGGCAACCTGGTCAGTCTCCTTGGTCCAGAGCTTGTCACAGGCCTTCCCGCTACCGCTCCACCTTCCAAAGATAGCAGCGGGTCTCAATCTTCCCACTCCACCACTTCTGCCCTGTTCCCAGCCTCCGGACCCAAGACTGACGCCCGCTCCCGTCCACCACCGCTCGTTGTCCGGCGGACTTTGACACCCACTGAGTCTCCAGTCCATAGCAACCAATCGCAGAAACCAGCTGTAACTGGCCTTCCTTCTAAAAAACGGTTTGTTTACGCCTAATGCGCTTTTTTTCGGAAAACATGTTGGTCACGCGATTTTTCCTGTCTAAATACTGATTTCTAAGTGGCTAATTATTGACCTTATTATTGAGTTAATAGTATAGTTGTCCATTCATTCTTACTAAAGGGTAAAGGTGTAAATAAGGGCAATATTCACGACTGTGCCCTCAAATGGGTGTTATCACGTGACCACACCATTTGTAAACGATGAGTTAAACATACTTTTCATATAAAAATACCGGTCTCTTTTAACCTTATTTTATTGTGGTGGAGAATATGTTTCAAAACATCTTTAATTGTTCGACTTACATGCGAAACTTCTTCTTTTTTGCTCTGAAGATATACTTTACTATAACCTTGCCCATCGTGCAACAGCTCCTAATATATCTATTGCAAACCTCGGTCTTCCAGAGAGACATCACTGCTCCAGAAGAAGCGAAGTGCCCCTCTTGTGGAATTGACAAATCGTAAGTTGTCCCGTGGCATTGTGCTCCGAATCATTAATAAGTGTCTTGTTATTCTTAACTTAGATTTTAAAGAAAGTAAGAATTGGTTCTATTTTAGATACTATTTATCGATCGACGATGTTTATGCGCTTACATGTCATTAATCAAACGTAACAAAGGGATTTTAGCCGAATTCTCGATATATGCATAATATGTCATGTATCTTACATGTTTGCGCAGAAATGCAGCATAATATATGTCTTCTAAAATACTCGAATATATACATATTATAAACAATTTATAAAACAGTTAGTTAACAAGTTTTTTCCAATAGCACCTCTGTCTAGGTTTGCCTCTGCAAAATCATGGCAATCGTGCAACATCATAAGTATAAAAGGATATTCGCATTAAGCTAATAACTAGATGCTAATCCTTAATTATGTATTCTTTATATTTTCTTCAAATGTCCTATCTATATGTTAGTAGGTATACTAGCTAAATATCAGTGTTAAAACTGCATTTCATTGAGCTGCGTACTACTTACATAACAAGTAGTATAGTTAGTAAATAAAACTAAAACGTACATTTTTCAATATTGTTAATTGAAGCGAAAACTTCATCGATAGAGCTGGTTTTACTAACGTGACTAGGTTTGCTACCGCATCGTCTATTTGCATTTTTCAAATCGATATAAATTTTTAATCGCAATTCTAGTAAGTTGTCTACAATCTACATATTATTATAATTATGTTTATATATCGATTGTGTCACCGTGACCCCGCATCCTCAGAACACGTTATCCCCCCCGACGGCTGTCCAGTGCGTGGGAAAGTGACGCCCCCGCTGATGAAAAATGGAGGCGGCTCCCCTGTCCCCACTACTACTGCTCATGTTGATGATGATGATGCAATTGTTGCTGGAGGCGAGGATGACTGGGGATCCGACTGGGATGGCTATCCGACTGCAAACTCTGCTCCTGAGATTGATGTTGGTGGCAGGAATGTGCCCGAACCTATGGTAAGTAAGGAGGGGTGGGTGGGGAAGCTGCCAGCTCCATTTCGATTGGTCTCTTCACAGTTGTCCAATCGGAGGAAGCATTTTCCATGGAATTCTACATATTTCTCAAATCGCCGCTCAGACAAAATCTACCTTTAAAAATGCTTTCTCTTCTAATACCGCATTGGCTGGCTTACTGCATTCCGATTGGCTGTTGGTTAGGTATTTGTTAGGCTAGTTGTTAAGCCGAGTTTTTAGAAATCGATTAGTGAAACACAAATAGAAGTGTTTTTCAACGTCTCTTTTATACTTTACAGCAACCGCCACAACTGAGAACAGCCTCCAGTTTATCCAACCAATCAGATCCGTCCACGGCGTCAAGCGGCACTCTGCCATCCAATCAAAAACGCGGAGGCAAACCGCGTCATCAGCAGTTGGATAATAACTCCTTTATAAAGGATATCAAGGAAATTGAGGTATTATTGTTATAACCAACAATTAAATTCAGTATTGTTTTAATGTCTGAGCAATATTATCGAATTCTTCTAATAACCTAAATTATTTCAAAATCAAAAGATTGAATCTTTCAACTCTCTTGGCGTTTACAGGTGACGGCAGTTCGCTCAGTTACGGAGGAGGCGATCGATAGTCTTTTCGCTGACATGGAACCAACGTTCAAGCGGTCTGAAGGAATCAACCCTACTCTGAAGAAGGATCCCCAATCGACTAAGCTCCCCTCTGGAGCAGGCTCAGGCCCCGTGCCTGGTACTCCTGGTGCTAGTTCGCAAGGTGACGACAGTAGAGGAGGGACGAAAGGGGGACAAATGGCTGTGGAGGTGACGTCTTGTCGGATGGCTGTGCAGTGTGATGAGGTAGGTGTGTTGTAGGCGTGATAGAAAACTGTATGACGTAGTGCGCAGCAATGAACACTCCGCATTGGGTATCCATCATATTATTAGTTTCTGACCAAATCTGCGGGAATAGTCAATAAACCAAACGATTAACCAATCAGAATTGTAGAAATATATATTTTTAGTATACATTGTACAATATTCTCCATCATATATATATTACTGTGAAAGTAGTATTCGACAGAAAATAATAATAATTGTTTCGGAAATAATAATAATCTTTGAAACGAGAAAGTAGGTTGTTTTAAAGATTTCTATGTTAAAGTTAAAAATTGTATATTAACATTTTTATTAATTATAATTAAATTTAATATGTTTGGTTATTAAGATTTATCTCTGATTATTGATTTCGATTTAGTTGATTTTACAGACACGTATGAACTATATTAGATATTAATTTAGTTAATTATTGATGTCTTTAAATATCGATTTGTAAGGACGCCGGAGACGCCTGGACAGAGGACTGGGGTGACGAAGACCTTCCGTCATAGTCACGAAATCAAATGAGCCTCTCCACTCCGATGATGCCCTGTCACCACTAACTGACAGGTGACAGAAGCTACAAGCAGACCTATCACTTAGCAACCAAGCTGGTCTTTTGTCTATCGTTGCTCTTATTTGTAGTATATAAATGTATTTATGAGAGACAACAGATTAAGGACAAGGTGGAGCAGTCCTGATTGTAATATATCTATATAATTTAAAGAAATTCCGATTACGACGATTATTACAGAAATATTCCACAATATTGTCCAAAAAGTGATTATTATTAAAAAAAAAGTTTATATTGTTATACTACTTATAGGATAATTAAGTAGTTCTGTAATATATCCAAGTAACATAAGTATTTATCCTGTAACTGCTGTATCTTGTTAGAAATAGGTTAAATAAGTTATCTTTGATAGTGATCCATTCATTTTTTAACTTTTTGTCTTCCTTCAATGCGACTAATAGTTTTCTTCATTTTTTTGTGTGTTTACAAATTCTTTATTCAAAATGAAAGTTTGGTTTTTCGGAGTATTCGTTAAATTCCTTCGCCTTATTTCAACTCTAGGATGCTTAAAATTTATTTTTAGTTTGACTTTAAAAATTGAAAAAAAAATGTATCATTTTAAAGTATAGTAGGGTATAAAAACAAACTTGTTTAATTTATATTACAGATCGGAACTATTTTGTATCCTTTGCTCCAACTTTATTGTAGCCAATTATACATAATGTATATATGTATGTAATAATATGTCATAATATTGTTATGCCTAAACAGTATAGTGATTTTATTTACGGATGCATTATATTTCTCTCACTATATTACATAGCATTCTAGTTCTGGGATCTTCTTTGGACATTTTTATCTCACATATTTCCACTGTTAATTTGTTATTTAGAGTTTCACTTCATTCTAACTATTTAAAAATGTTGCTCATTAGTCGGTATATATTTCTCTGAAATCCACTAATTGTTGGTATGCAGATTTCCATTTTTGGTACAAATTACTGACTGTGGTAATATTGTGTAGTTCTGGATTTCGACACCAGAATTACCTGTATTACCTAAGGAATTACATTGTCACAAAAACTGGTTTTAGTTTCTATTTATATATATACATACAAAACGTAGGTAATGTTAAAAAATGTATTACACATATCTACATATAATTACCATACTACTCAATGATATTTTGCGAAGTATGTGAATATAAAACGTATGTTTTATTGAGTATAATTTGAAATATTTGCTATTTATTGATGTAAAGTTAACGCAACTGCTATGCTATAATATGGATATTTATTATTTTTGTTAATACGATCAATAAATCAATTTTATTGGGTCAATTAATAGAGTTTTTTAATACATAACTTTATTTTGTTACGAATTAGATAATTATTTACTAGGTGATCTGTATTTTATGCATATCTGGACTATGTTAAGTGCTGTATTCTGACATTCCATTTCCATGAAGCTCAGTAGTATAGAAACTGCGTTTAAACCCCCCCCGAATTGACCCTTAGATTAACCCTTAGATTAACCCCAAATTCACTCTTATTTACCCCTTAATTGACTCTTA